>CAAKHC010004036.1:0-10033 GCA_901007825.1 Macroramphosus scolopax | reverse complement strand
CACTTGTATCAAACAACTCTGAAACAAAAGAGACACAGAGAATTGAGTATGTTTACTTGCAAGGAGAGTGCTCGGAGACTGCTCAGTCACAATCCTCCAACTCACTCTGAAACAGTCTCCGCTCTTCATGCCTTTTATTCAGTTAGGGATGCCCTAATTACACAATATTTCAAACGCTAAGGGAAAGGGGTACCGGTTATACTTTGTCAATTATTTGTAGCTCTCTCAGTTGGCTTCCTCTTCCTAGTTATACTTTGTCAATTATTTGTAGCTCTCTCAGTTGGCTTCCTCTTCCTAATTATACTTTGTCAATTATTCCCACTAAACTAATTACATTTCTTCTTAATTATATTCTCTCCACGCAGTCTCCTTGACCTCCGAGGCATTTCCACAACCTCCAGTTGTGGGAACATCCACTTGCTTCGGCTCCCATAAACAGTTCCTCTGCCCGTCATGTCGACCCTCTTTCTCTTCTTCCTGTAATCTTGCTTACACACGTACTTGGTATAAAAGCACTTCTCTATATGGTAAAATATAGTAAAGAGTAGAATAACTTTATGTACAATTTCTCCAACAATAACATTATTATTGATTGTATAAGTACTACACATAGTTGAAAGGGTTCGGCGGCAGACGGCGTTCTAGTCTCGCACGACTTCCTTCCAGTAGAGGCGGATGAGCCTCCGTACAGCCGTTTCTGCAGTAGGTGGCTGGAAACACTTGCACTCTGTGAGGGTTGACTGGGTTCAAGGCCGCGGCATCCAAACTGTGGAAAGTTAACAATACGAACGTTCGGGAGCCGAGACTGAGAGCAATCAGAACATGAGTCCGTGTGGCAATCAGTATCGACTCAAAGGTTTATTGCTGTGAAGTTGATAAGCAGGTGAGCATGAAAGTATACAAAATATAATTGGCCTGTGCCCTTATATGGTCATGCAAGCATTGGCAGAATATAATTGGCAGGTGAAGTTGATAAGCAGGTAAACCCTTATATGGTCATGAAAGCATACAAAATATAATTGGCTGGTAAACCCTTATATGGTCATGCAAGCAAACGAGATATAATCATTACAGTAGTAGTATTCTAAACCTGACACCATTCAAACTACATCTGGAGTTGTAATATTAATACAGTGGATCGATGCTCTTTGTTTATTTGTGTTTATTTTGAGAAATCATCAATACAGCAAAAAAACAAATGTCATGAAGAAGGTGGTAGCTACAGATGTATTTGCATTGTTAAACTACTGTGGAACGATCGAACGGATCTTTTTCACTTGTCTCTTTTGTAAAGAACCGATTCAGTTCGCTCAGATTAACGTCCAATCAGGGCTCCTCCTGATGTCACGTGTCCAGCTGCCGGTCTGAGGCTGAAAGGGGGAGACACCAAATGTTTCACCGGGAATTACAGCTGCAGATGCAGTTTTCTTCAAGTCGGCACACCCATACCGAACCGACTGAGCATGCACGGCCGGGTTACTCATCAGAATGAGCAGTTTTATCCTCCACGCGCGCTGCGGATTTTATAGCTGTTGTCATGAAGTTGGAGCTCGTCGGTGAAAAGGAGTAAGTACCGTAAACTTGTTGTTATGCGTGACGTAAATAGAAAACCACGTGAGAGGTTTTCATGAACAAAAGACCCGAATTCACCGTGCAGAACAGTTCCGAGTCCGCCGAGGCCCATAAAAGGACCTGAGAGTTCGAGGACGTGGTACGAAGTCCAGAACGGAAGAGAGAATTAAAAGATGTGCAGGAGGAACCACAGAGGTGGAGAGGAGAAGAACAACACAACCAGACAATAATACATTTAAAGTGGTCATTTGCAAAAACATCTGAAAGTTTTTAATTGAACGAACAAACACGTGTTATATGTTGATATATATGTTTATATGTTTAATAAGATCATACATTCAGCCGCTTCTGCTTCCTGCATCTGTAAACACTTCTGTCAAGTTAACATCCATGTGTAGGATCTACCACCAGTCTCCTCCTCTTCCTCCTCTGAGCGCTTAGTTTGTAATCGGAATTCAAACATTTTCTTTTGAAGTATAAACTCACATTGCAGAATTGGAAAAAAAGTCATTATTTAAAGAGAACTTAGCACAGAGCAGCCAGGTGTAAAGGAGGACTCAGGTCCTGTTCACCTGCCATGATGAACAAGAAGTATTTCAAATATTATAGCAGATAAAACAGTATTGGAATTTATTGCTATTCTGTCATAAAACTATAGAAACAAATGAAGGTATTTTTAAACCGCCGTATTGGAGAGGGATACAACTATGACATGTATTAATAAATACACTTTTTTTTGAAGAAATGTGAAGATAAGTTCGGAGGCCAAGTTATATAAACAGTGAATGCTGACGGCTGTCGCATCAAATAACATCGGTAACATTGACAATCGCTACAAGCCGAGTGAAGAATGTGACATGGACGTCAGAGGCAGCTCATCATATCAGTTTAAAAACAAACTGTGGACATTTCTACAAGTGCATAAACATCATTCTCATTTGTCGGTCGGGGAATCACATCGCCTCCCAATAAGAATTATTTTCTCACAAAAACCAACAGTTTTGTCACTCATCATGCAAAGTAACAGTATTCTTACATGGCTTCAGCCTTTGGCCGCCTCGTACATACAGTGACTGTTTATGTTCTTATCATTTGCATCCAGTATATCAGAATCCATCATTTAACAGCAGAAGACCCCATCATATCATCCAATGTTGAACCTATATTATCTGCACCATTAATGTCACGACAGTTGCAGCTTTTGAATTTTGGGGATTTTTTTTTAATAACAAGACTAATATTTCCCACTAAGACAGGAAGAGGAGGGAAAACAAACCTGCAACAAACATACACTTGTTTATCACTAAACGCTTACACAAAGCATCCGCGTCTGTATAGCATCTATTGTACTAATTACTATAATAAAAATGCAAGTCTCTCTCTCCATTGGTTGCAGTGCCTGGTTCAGAATTTTAGAGCTTGTGTTTGATTTATGTCATTTCTGAATTCCTCTTTCAGGAAAGTTTCCACTTCGATTACAAAGGGGTCGACATGGATTCTTGTGCATGGATGAATGGACAGTACCAAGACTTTGGCCCACCCCCACAATCCTCCCAGGCTGCTGTTACGCTTCCCCACGGCCCAACGAGGAATCATCAAACGGAGAATAACCAATGTCAGTATGGGGCACCGAACACAGGAGTCCAACTCCACCAGAGGGCCTCGTTAACGTCTTGTGGAGGAGCTCGCTCTAACAGACAGTTATTGAATCGTCAGCCTACAACCGTTCCTCATCAGGCGGCTGGGAGGAAGACCAATGATTACAACCAGTTGTCATATGGCAATTCACAAATCTCCACTGCTCACCAGCAAAGGGAAAACCCGACTTTTCTATTTCACGTTGCCAATCATCAGAACTCTGACCAACATGCATCAACCCAGATTCAACCTCCTGCATTGCAATCGAACCCTACATGCAGTAGGAAAGACATGTCTGCCCAGTGGAACCAATATTTTACAATGCAGAATAATCTCCAACACGACAGGATCCAGAGGGGCTCGCCTCAGAGTGGAAGCAGAGCGTTGAATAGACCCATTTTACCGAAGACGTCTTCACCTCAGCAGGTGCTTCACACTGCACGCAACAACACACAGAAGCTTTCCAACCGGGTCTACAGACAAAACAACACACAGCATGGATTCCCTCCTCACAACGCACCACCGTATTATAAAACAGCTTCCTCTCAGTCTTACAGAGACAACAGAACAACATCAAACCCATCAAGTGGACCGACAGTCGGTCAGAAAGCTCAGCAATTCTCAACTCAAGTCAGCCACGCTTCTAACAACCGGGAAGGAGCCACATCCTCTGATAGCAACAGACGCCATTATGAAGCTGTTCACTACTTACGGAAGACAAACAAGCCTCCCATGCATCCTGCACCTCGCCACGAGATGAATCCAAGACCTGCAGGCAGTCTATGCACATCCTTCCCTGCCCGGTCAGACGCTCACTCTATTTTTAATTGTAGTGGTAATAGTGGGAAGCAGTCGATGACTCAGTCTCATCAAACTCTGGAGCCTTTGACATCAAGTGACGTTGAAAGCTGTGATTGGAATGACTCCCAAACTCTCACATTCCTCGCTGGACAACCTCCACATACGAGCAAACAAAGTCTCATATCAGGAACACTGACCGTTGCAGACGAGAAGTCTCGGCAAACCTCGAGACCAAATAACATCCCAGCAACCGGGGATGGAAGTGGACATTCAACTAAGGGGGAATCAAAGGGGAATAAATTGGAAAAAAAACGTTATCCACCTCAGCTGTTGCAGTTGCTGTTGCATCTGTCACCCCAGATGACCGAGTCCCAGTTGTTTCTTACTAACGTGAACGACAGACCTGAAACGATCGCATCAGTCAAGCCTAATGAAAGTTCCGTTAACTCGTCCCCTGGTCGCTCAGCCACTCGAATGGTTGCTGTGGTGCAACCATTATCACAGGAGAGCTGCCAGTCTCCCGCCAAGAGTACGTCGTCCACGAGGATTAACCGAGAGACCGACTGCACCGCAGTAGGTGAAACCCCAGGAAAGGCACATCAAGAGAGATCCAACCAATCTGTGAGCACACGCACGGCAGCTTGCAGTCGAGGTTCTGTCGTCTCATCTTCAGATGCAGCCAGTCCACAAAACTCATCCCAGAATATCGTATCTGCAGATGACACAGGTTCTAAACCAGCTTCTAATGTGCAATCGTACAAGGGGGTCGCACCAGCTGCTCAGCAACTATCGACCCCTGCAGGATCAGTATCGGGGCAAAAGAGCCAAAACGGGGACGATGACAGAAGTCATGTGTCCAAACTTTCCTCACTCATAACAATTCCATGGACAGCGGATAAAATATTCAAGGTAATACAATTTGCTGAAAGAGCCCAGATGAACTCAGAGAATCTTCCAAAGTTTGATCTGTCACTCAAATTATTGAGCATGTATTGGGATAACAGCTGTAAAGTGATGCTGAGTAAGCTGAAGACCGGCTGGTACAGGAAGTTGATTCCTGATGTTACTAAATTCTGCAGCAATTTGACAGCTGATTCTGTTTTACTGTCCGAAGTTATCGATCAGAAGCAGCTCCGAAACTTCCACGTCCTCAAAGATAATGATGTTTATTCGGAGCGGCCTTACACATCGTCCTGGTTGAATATCAATGAGCGGCTAGATGACATCGATAAAGAGTTTGGCTTCCCGTTGTGTTTGATAGCTCATCCTAACACTGTTGAGAGGGACCGCCAGCCAGATCGGGACACGACGGCCGACAAAGCTCCTGCACAAGTGGAACGTGAGGAGTCAAAAGACGCCTTGCAAAGATCCGAGCTTGAACCAGTTGACCCAGAGGACGAAAAGCAGGACTCAACTGTTGAAGTCACCTCGACACAAACTGCGGTTCCCAATAAAACCGATGTTGAAGATTCCAACGACCCATATTACTCATTTGACATCCAAGTTTTACCCCCAGAAGAGGCCAGACTGATTTTTGAGCAAGCAGACGGTATCGTGCTGCAAACTCCAGAAGAAGCCTGCAATGATCCAGAGGAAGTCACAAATAGTTCTGTGGAGGTCGAGTTGAACGAGCTTCCAGACATCACAAGTTATTTAAAAGTGGAGAACGGGACAGAGAATCCAATGGAGGAGGTTTGCTGCATTGCAAAGTGGATGGAAATCAATCTGGGTTCCAACGAGGATTTTAACAAATGCCAGTGCAAAAAAGAGCAAAGTGATGCTGCCAACGTCCCCGTTGGAAAAGATGAGAAGGCCGAACAAGAGGACAGTAAACAGTCAGAGATGGGACCTGATTCTGCTCTGGAAGGAGAAGATCAAGAGACCCTCTTCAATCCCATCCCAACATTTTGCTGGGCTAAACTGTGCAATGACGGTCCAATCAATGACTTCAATGATGAAGACTTTAACCAGCCCAGCCTGGATTGTACTCAATCAAGTATCACATTCATCAGCCAAAGCAAAGATGAAGATCTCTCGAGCAGTGAAAATGTAATTTCCAACCAGTGGCCAGAACTTGTGGAGGACTTCGACCAGGCTCAGTTGACCTCTGCAGGCAGTGGCCGGTCGTCTCCCGTTCACTGCAGTAACACAGAAATCAGTAACGTCCCCGCTGGTGAAAGTGAAGATGCCAACCAGTTTCCTGCCCTCGGGGAGGATTTTGAACTGGTGCTGTCTCCAGACTCGCCACCGGAACCAGAACAACAAATGCAAGTTGACAAAACTGTCAGTCTTAGTTGTACAAAAGAATCTGCTGAAGGTAAACTGAAGAGACGAAGCAGTGATGATACATATCCGGTCCTGAAGTTGAAAAAGTACAAACCCATCAGTGAGAGTGTGGCTGATAGTTCTGTTGTTGCTGGTCGTGAACCTGCTCAGACCGTTGAACTGGTTCTGTTTGGCTCAGCATCACACAGCAGGTGTGTTTTATTTGGTGGGAGGAAGAGCCACCGCTCCTCTTTCAAGACTCTTTCTGATGAAGTTCCAAACCCACCAGAGGTTCTGTCTGTGAAAGTCAGCCCATACAAAACTGAATGCAAACTGAAACCACCAAAGAGCACGCCTCCTCCTCTTCCTCCTCGCCCTCGGGGGAGGCCCAGGAAGGCTGATCGAAGTGGCACCAGCAACAAGGTTCTGACAGCTTCCCCGGATTTGAACTTCTTTGACAGACTCGCTAAGCGCTTTCCAAGTCTGAAGACAAGAAGGAAGAAGTCCCACTCTGACATGGTCAAACCCAGAGACTCGGTGGGGGTCACACTCAAACAGCCTGCGGATCAAAACAGACGGTCAAGCCTCCCTGACCAGGACACCAACGTCCTGAAGTTCAGTGTTCTACCGAAAACCTTCAGCTTCACCGACGGGCTGAAAGAAACCAAAGATCATGTTTCAAGTAAGTCAGGTTATCGAGATCGAGCTCTCTTCGTAGCACACCTCCATCATGTTGGTGTGCAGGCTGTCTTTTATCAGTTATTCTTCCATCTAATTAGACGAGCTTTAAACATCCTCGTATCAAAACATCCAGATGTTCATTCAGTTTGTACTGCGGTTAATGCAGACGTGCTTTTCTATTTTCACTAAACACAGAAAGTCTATTCTTGAATAGCGACAGAAAAACCTCTTCAACATTTGTTATCCAAAATAATCCAATATTTAACGTGTTCATGTCATGTTATGGCTTCTTCCTCCTTTATCTTCCTCCTCTCAATGAGCTTGACCTTCTTTTGTCAGATAAACCAGAACTTGAATCGCAGGACAAAAGACCCAATAGACCCTTTAATAAGACAACAGGTAATAAAGACACATTAGTTGTTTAACTATATTTGCATTATTTGACATGAATTGTGAAGGACTCAGTTTTATATTAACTGCTATGAATCAAACTCGCTGTAGGTTCTTGGTATTCTAATCCTGGAAAGCAAAACTGTCCTCTACGGAAACCGGCCGCCCCCAAGAAGTCCAACCTGTTCGAGGAGTTTCGGAACAAATACAAGAAGAGAACTCCGACCACGGAGAAATAAAGCATGTTTTTATTCTGCATCCACGGGGCGCAAGTTGAATCTGTTTGTAGTTCTGTAGTATAAGATGCTGCTCGTGTGTGTTCTCATCATGTGTAGGTTTGTCAGTAGTTTACATGCCTCCTCGACTCCTCCACACTACGACAGATTACCAAAGTATTTCTATACAAACCATGAAGCGACTCTGACAAGTGCAGCTACATATTTATTTTTTGGTATTTGTATTTTGCCGAATTCATCCTGTTTATTTTTATACATTTGCATTTAAAAATAGTTTCGTATGATACAGGAACTGTGATCCGGCTTTTTGGTACTTTTTTTTAACCACTGTGAAATGTACCTTTTTAGATATTGAATTAAAATCAGAAAAAACCCTATAAACTGTCCTTCCATCTGTCACCACTTCGACCCAAAGGGAAACAACCAGAGAGGGATCCGGACTTCACTGCAGATTTATTGCATCAATCAGGGATACAACTCGTGCACCACACAGCTAACAACATCAGAACACAATCTTTTATACCGATGTTAACATGTTTTATTGGATTCCATCAATAAAATCCAGGTTAGATGGTTTTAAAATTGCTTTTGGACGTCTACTGGTGGTCCCAACCTTTCCTGTTCATCCACACACATTGTTCTTACCAGACAGCATGTTGTGCATCCAGTTAACTGAACCTTTTAATCTGCAGCTACCAACTGCAACAAAGTCTCATCCCACATCACAAGAGAACAAAACCAGAAGGCTGACGTCAATATTCTGATTCCAGGAATGAATTGTGTCGGACTGGTTTGGGTGTCCTCCCATGTCCTGGTTACTCTCCTGACAAACCCTCCTGCCATCATGTTGTCACTGGAGCGGCGGGCCAACGACGGCCACATGGTTTGGTAAGGTGTGCTAATAGGTGAAGGATCCTAAAGCATTGTGATTCTTCTAATAACAGCCTTAAAACTAAATGAATAGGCTACAGAAGAAGAACGCTTCCCTCTATTAAAACTGTACACATCAGACACAAAGACAGAAGGGAGTTGTAGAGGGAACAGCATGTCCAGAGTCTGTTGGTGGAGCGTGGGAGTGTTTGGAGCTCGCCTGCGCCCACACTCAACCACTGCAGAGAACATGTGGCAGAAATGCGGTAAACATGATAAGAAGAGAAACAATGGCACCCTGAGGAATAATGAGAATAACAAGGAGGAGCGGAGATGATGGAAACTAACAGCCGACCTTGAACTTTCGGATTTGGAGCTAACTCAACCTCTGTGTCTCTGTTTCCTGCTTCAGGTGACGGCTGCTTCCCCCCGCGGGTTCACGTACGCTGTCCTCACATCCTGTTAGAACTAGTCACCCTTGCTTTGCTACCTGCCCAAGATATTAATCTAAGCTAGGGTTGCAAAATTCCGGGAATTTTCCAAGTTGGAAACTTTCCATGGGAATATACGGAAATAAACCAGAAAAATACTTCCAAGCTTAGTACTCTCAGTCTCCTTGTTGGTGCTCAGGCGCCGTCCCCGCCTCTTACCACCGTCCATCCTCAGGTCAATGCCCAGTTCAAGATATCACATCAGTTTACGGCCTTTCTGTTCATGTTATCTGTCCTACTTCCTCAGTCTGCTCCTCTGGTTCTTCTTGATGTCTTCAGGATCAAAGATTCAATCTTCTTAGCCTGTGTTTCTTATCTTTGGGGCACACATACTTCAACACCTATCATAGTACTAAACTAGACAACCTGGAGTCAGGACTGCCACGCTGCTACCAGCCATTAGGACATCCAGTGATGGATACGTCCCACCAACTGGAAGCATTGCTACGGGTCCACGGTTGAAGAACGAGGGCATGATGGCGGTGCCGAGGCCCGTGAAACACTGGAACACACAGCGGGGGAGAGAAATGTCTTCGGAACTAGCAATGTGTCTTTCTGGGGAGGCTCTATCAAGCATGTTGTTAATTTCTGTTCCTGTGAAGTTGATAAGCATGTGAGCATGAAAGTATACAAAATATAATTGGCCTGTGAAGTCGATAATCAGGTAACTCCTCTGTAATTGGCAGGTAACCCTTATATGGTCATGCAAGCAAACGAGATATAATCATTACAAAGATAACACATCAGTTCACTGTCTTTCATGTTATCTGTTCTACTTCCTCAGTCTGCTCCTCTGGTTCTTCCTGGTGACCTCAGGGTCACAGAGTCAATCTTCTTAATCTGTGTTTCTCATCTTTACGACCCACATCTTGTGCTTGAATGTGGACGGAGCAACTTCTATGAGTGTTACGCTTCGTACACATCCTCACACTACCTAAACCTGGCCGACCTCTGACCTCACAGCCCCCGTCTTTACTGTTGCTTGGGAATGCTGAGAATCACCAGATGAACCTCATGTGAGACCCTAAGTCCAACCAATAAACATCTTGTGGAGGTCATTCTCTGCAATGCTGTTAGTAATACAATCAC
>CAAKHC010004032.1:22338-65767 GCA_901007825.1 Macroramphosus scolopax | reverse complement strand
GGGGGAGGGGAGGGGGGGGGGGGGGGGGGGGGGGGGGGGGGGGGGGGTGTATTTCACTGCCGACCCATACTAAATGGAGTTAAGTGTTGCTGCAAGCAGGGGCCCTAAAAATGTCAAAGTCTGTGTAAATGTCTGTAACTTGTGTCTTATTTTTAGAACAAACGTGGACACGCCACTGGGGTGTTTTTTCTTTTTTTTCCTCCCCTTGATTAAATAAGGACGATTAGAGAGGACACCTGAAGCGGGGGCGAAAAAAAATGTTGTCACAGCATCGGCCCGATGACGCCAAAAAAAAAATACATAAATGCCAGTTATCTGCAGGGGGAAACATCACGACATCGAGCAAGGATCGCCCGGCCGGCACGTCGTGGCGGGGTCGTCTGTGCAGACGGCTGCAAGGTTCCGGGAATGTCACCGAGACGAGCTCGTCCGACTGATCAAATTAAAACTTTAATGACCAAATGTCATTAATGGCATTAAGGGATGGACAGAAAAAGGACGAGTTAAAGTGGAGGAATGATTTTCCAAAAAGGTAATATTTCCAAGGTTAAGTAGTTTGGGTGAATGTGTGCGGCCTTTTAAAGTAAACACACCGCCGTTAATGGCCGCTGCACGAGGTAATAACCTTTGCGGCAGCCGACAAATCAAAGCTCTGCAGTCTGAGGTCAAATACGTCTGGGCTAAGAATTCAAGCCTCACTGACTGTCGTCCATACAGTCATTGTAGTGGAGGTAGGAAGCAGTCAGCCACAGCCTGTCCTCAGCAAACCAAGTGGAAAAGTGTCTCCTTCCAGAGTCCCAGGAGGGACGAACCAGAAAAAAAAAAAGAACAAATAATCTGCAAGCCGAACTGCAGTCAGTGCATGTCCTTCACACTCACTTTCATCGGTGGAGATGGGGGAGAAACTGGGGCAGAGGAGGAGGGAGGAAAAAAGGAGGGAAGCCCCGAGATATAAGAGGCGAGGGGGGATAGAGAGGCAGGCAGGAAGACCTGGGGGTTTGGGTCTGCTGGTGGCGGAGCTGAGCATGTGTTAATAAGCCATAATGCAACGCACTGTGTCATATCACATTATGCTCTCTGCCAGCGTTTCACCTGCTCTCACTCTCTCTCGCCCTCCCTCTCTCTCTCTCTCTCTTCCCGTAGCCTCAGCCCTTCATCGGGAGTGAAGGAGTGAGGGATGTGCAGGGCAGAGTAGGAGGGACTGCCTGAGTTATTTCTGCACTAATGAACCAGAGGCAGCCGCAAACCTGCCCCCGAGGACCCTTTGCCAAGAGCCCGCAAGAATTCTGTGCATGACTGGAAAGGAGGGAAATCATCGGGCCAAGGACATGGAGACGAATTCAAATAAAGACTTGCAGAGGATTCCTTATAAAACAATGAGCGTGCACACGGATGGAAGTTAAAAGGCTGCACACGAAGACCAAATGCACAGCAGAGTAAACACGGGTACACAGAAATGGTTGCAATACACAAAAAGGGCAGGATTCATGTTTATATGCTTCATCAATGAGAATTTTTCATCAGTGGGGGAACGTGTGTGTTTCCGAAGGATTGTCAGAACTGCGGCGGGATGCTTTTTTTTTTTTTTTTTTTTCTTTTTCAGATGACATTTTTGAAGTCAGCGTGTAATTCTGCGACTCGCACGAATGTTTAATGCAGCAGGCGGGAAAAAAAAAAAAAAAAGGTGAGACTGCTGAGACGGAGTCGTTTTCATTCAGCGAGCTTGACGGGATTTGATTCCCTTCATCATGAGAATTGAGTTTGAATGGCAATTTGCAGGCAATCGCCACATGAACAAGCGCACTCGCCGGACGGAGGCGGGTGGAGACGGGAAGAAAATGTTTGCACGTTTGTATTCAGAAGGAGTGTTAGTTGAGTTGACAGAGTTGCTGAATTTGCAGCTTGGGACTGGGGAAAAGGAGGATAAATACATTGAGAGAGAGAGAGAGGGAGAGATGGAGGGAGGGAACACCGAGGGTTGGGGTGTAAATTATCCACACATCACTGGGTCCACTGATCTCTTCCTCTGTCTTTCTGTCTCTCCGCCTCAGGGCACCGAGGGTCCAGCTTGCCGTCTACAGTGGAGGGGTTGCCCCCAGAGAGTGAGTCTGCACATGCTCAAAGTGTGTTTGAGTAAGCAGGAAAGAGACAGTGAGAGTGAGAGTGTGGCGTGCGCACATCGGCGACTCCCTCCATCTGTAAGCAAGTTTGTGTGTGTGTGTGTGTTTGTGCGCGCGTGTGTGTGTGTGTACACAGCACGTTGAAACTGTTATGTAATATTTTAGCCACATGAAAAAAAAGCCTCCGTCAGCTCTTTGCTTTGCGTGCGGTGGGCGGTTCATTCGTACTGCACACAGTATAGAGAAGCAGGGAGGGAGGAGTGAACTCACATGCTCGGGAAACAGGCACACTGACGTTACGACATGGGAAGACAGATGCACACATGGATGTGAGATACAACGAAGCCCCACAGACCGAATCCGGGGAATTCATGTGGTACATAACGAAGCGTACTGTCCTCTCCATCCTTTTTTTTTTTCCGGGGACTCGAGGTCTCGCACGGGTCGCCTCCCCCATTGAGGCCACCCCGTGGGCGATAATGTCCCCCTTGCTGTGATCCCGCTGTCCTCTCACACTCGCCAACAAACCCTGCAACCTTCATCGTGCTCGTGCAATGACACACTGGCAACGAGGCCAACTGTTCTGTCACTGAACGTGTTGTAATTTACAGTATATGACAGGGCCGCTGATTTGAAAGGTGAGAGGTTGTCACAAAGGCTTTCAGTTGATTTTGCTGTCTTTAACAAGTTCATTTAAATACTAAATGTACTCTACTGCGGTCTTTAAACTTTATTAGGGAGTGTCATAGGTGCATGATATGACACCTACTATTCTTGTCTGAGTGCACCTGACTGCCGATAGTGTTCAAACTGCAGCACATTATTTCTATTATGCATTTCTTTGCTTTTTATTAGCTATATAGAGCTTTTTGTTTTGGTGATTTACACCATCTGTATATGGATCCTCATTAGAAGTAGTTGTAGTATTATCCATCCTGCCTGATGGAGCTTATAAATAGAGCATAAAGGGCTAAAACACCGCAGTTCAAATTACTTTCTACTCATCTCCAAAAACACAAAATGACATAATGTAATAATTACATAATGACTCTCTTGGCCTTCCGTCTTTTATATGGCTGCGAAAAAACGAAGCTTCTGACACAAATCCATGTGTTTCCCATTAGTTGTTTGGCGTTTGAGAGGTTTTCTGCACATTAGTGACATTATAATAATAATATCAGGAGAGAACCGGTGTTGATACAGAACTGTAAATAATAACCTTTCCTCCGACAGGCACTTAAATATATGAGTTGCATTGCGTTATGATATATTTTGTTGAACCGTGCGTCAGCTCCAACCTCTGCTGCAGGATCGCCTGCAGGCTGCATGCAATATGTATCCGACTGGTGGAACCTCAAAACCAACAGTGGCAGGACTCCAACGCCAACCCAGAGTGATGCATTTGTTAATATTCGTTTAATTTATTCCAACAATAAGCCGTTCGAAGCCCCGTTCGAAGTTTAATGAGCAATTCAGTCAAGAGGATGTCATGTGATGGACCTGACGCGTCTGCGATGACGAGAGTGGAGGAGAACGATTCCCTACGTCCTCCTCACCTCACAAATATTTCATTTTCATCCGAAGTTTCTTGAGCCGTCACTCCTGTTCCTCCGCCAACGGACTAGACAGGTAACTGGCCTGAACATCACTTTCTCTGACTCCCCATGTCCAGATTGTTGTTCCTGTCTCAACACCTCAGCCTCCATTTGTCAAAACCAGATGGCAAAAAAAAAAAATGACAGAAGCAAAGAGAGTGGATGGGATCCAGGAATGAGTGGAATACTAATCCAGGTGTAATCACCCTGTTTGCCCTTGGATGTCATCAAGGCTCAATTTTTCACAATTGTTGCTAGAAAAAGTAATAACAGTAATCATTTCATGTTCCCCCAAAATTCATTTCCCCATGACTACAGGGGTGAAGATAGCCAGGGCCAAACACCGAGATGGTTGACGGTACTTTAATATTAATCCCCGGTATTTTTTCCCTGACATTGACTGGAGACTGCCACATTTTTTGTTTGCCACTATGAGAGGCATCAACAAATAGGGAGGGACGGGGGGAGACAGATCGCAACCCTGAAAGCATTTCAGTGTCTGCAGGGCTTAAGGATGCACCGAGCATGATATTAATAGAAGAGAGAATGTCATCCATGGAAAACAAACAAAGCTGCTTGTATGTAATTCTACATAGACTCAGAAATCAGCAAAGGGTCCCTCATTGTACAAATTACAAATTTCCTCTCAAGTCGCCGAATCAAAAATCGCCGCAGGTGAAACATGCAACACCATGAAGACTTTCATGGAAATGTTATTATTGGACCGGGACAGTTCTACACTAATCCGTGCGAGTGATACCAGTCCACCGGATGCAGACTTCCTCCAGAGACGAAGAGACACAACCACTATTAGCTTCACTAAAAGCCCAATTATCTTGATTCATGCACAGCATGTTCCTGTCTAGCCAGGTGTGTGTGCTGTGCTGACTGTTGAGAACGACAAAGCCTTGATGGGAGGACAGAGATTTTTCTGCACACTCTTTATAAATGGAAGAAATCAGAGATACGACGGAAGCGAGTTGGGTGGGAGTGTTCGTCCAGAGATGTTGGGCCTCGGAGATGAACCACTTGACCCCCCTGAGAGCGAGCCGGAGGCACATGAAGTGAGATGAACTGCGATGTACCGATATAATCGGACACGCAGACAATGCTTGTCAGACGAGAACAGCAAATGTAAGTGTTGATTCCCTTGACAGCTCAAGAATAGTTGTTCTGAGCCGCCGCGTGTTAAAGGTGGACGGTAACTTAGACTCGACTGTCAGTGAAACAAGGAGACACGTCAACTATAGAAGCAAAGGAAGAAAAGAACATGGCAGGCTACATCTCAGACATCGGTATCATTGTCTTCCTACAAGCCTCAATAAGTGGAGGCGATGTTTTATATCTCTGTTAAAATACGGGCAACATATGGTTTAGTAGCTTTGCTTCTCTAACAGTGTTGACGCAAGTTCTTCAAGACAAGGTCTAAGTTGAGGAGTAGCAGCTTTATATATCGAGAACTTTATTTCTGGGAGCTTTGATATAACAGCAGGCTTTGCCTTAAGTAAGTCGTAGCTCATCAACCTTGTTGGAAAGACATTGTGCGTTTGTGAGAAGAACGGTAGGAGAGGTTGTTCGTGCGGTGGAGCCGTTAGCTTAGCTTAGCTGCAGCTTAGCTGTATCCGTCACTTTGCATTGCACCTACAAAGCCAAATCTGTGTATGAAAACATAGTTTTTCGACGCACACACACACACACACAGACAACTAGCAGGACGTGACGAGTTCGCTGACTTCAACAGAATGATTACAACCGCCGACGTGTACATTTGATTTACTCGCGCGGGTCCTTGGGCGGAGTGACAGTCGAATCGACTGGATTTGTAACTCTGGATTCCACCCAAAAAAAAAAAAAAAAAAATTGGAAGCTGAAACAAGGCAATGTACTTCAATCAGGCCTCACCAAGGACACCCCACCAAGCTCAATGTCAACACGATGCTGCTTCCAGTGCTTTGACGAGTGGCATTGATGGACGGGTGAAGTATGAGCAGAGGCAGCACTGGATCCTGGGTTGGATTTCTTCAGGGGATATTTTTTTTCTCTTATGAAAGGTTACAACCGATGCAGGTGACTGACTCACTCTGACCGGGGGCTGACGGTGGCTACAACGAGGCCCGGTGCACGCAATGATGACGGGCCAGAGTTCGGGCCAGCTATAAATATACAAATATACATGCATGCCAGTAAGAGCATGAGACACTAACATTAGCTGATGCATGGTTGTTGACACATCACTGTTGGGGGTCGTCCGTGGGCCGGCACCTGATTATACAAAACCTAAAATAATCTGCTTGCTCTGATTGACATCATGCATATATCCTAGCAACCATCACTCGGCATATATGTGGCAGATGGCACCATATTAGGGTGTAATTTCACTGTGGATCTGCGGATCGCTTGGCAGCCCTCCACCCAATATATTTTTGGACCCGCTCTCCATGGCCCACCCAACCCAAAGGTTCCACCGTCTATATTTACACCGTCGACTCCGACCACAGTCAAGGCCAAAGTAGGGAACAGAACTGTACGATCCAAAAACTGAGAGCAGCTAAGGGGAACAAGGGCATGACACAGGGCATCTGACAAGACATTAATCCTGTTAATAAGAAGGGATTCAAAGATGATTAGTTGGAGAAGGACAGAAGGAAAAAAAGGAAAGGGGGAACAGGAGGAGAGGGCGAGCATAAGGATGTTAGAACGTTGAATCATTTTTTTTTTAAAGACAGTGGTCGGTGAAGAAGGGATGAAAGGAGAAGAGTCCCATGACATGAAATATCTTTAACGCGGGTTGTCATATCCTCTTTTGCGCCTTCGTTCTCTGCTCTCCCTTTTCTTCTCCTTCCTCCTTCCTCCCGCTCCGAGGACCCATCGGAGTGTGTTAATCTCCTTCAAGGTTGGGTAATTACAGCAAAAGAAAACTTGCTGAACAGAAAGCCCATTCTGGTTATTATTGAGGGCTGATGGTTGATCACCTCTTGATAATTAGGCCACTCCAATTACCAGCCTGCTTATTTCCTCCGCTGGTTCACGGCTTTTTCGGGCTGTTTTTTTTTTTTTGCTTTCAAGTAGGATGTATGATATTGACAGAAAAACACGCCACCGCGACAGAATTAAGAGAGGACGGTTTACCGCTCTAACTTTGCCGGGAACAACAAACGGCTTCTGGATTCCATCTGATTTAGATTTCTTTTTTTGTGTTTT
This sequence comes from Macroramphosus scolopax, assembly GCA_901007825.1. Classification (NCBI taxonomy): domain Eukaryota; kingdom Metazoa; phylum Chordata; class Actinopteri; order Syngnathiformes; family Centriscidae; genus Macroramphosus; species Macroramphosus scolopax. The sequence continues at coordinate 58,851 of CAAKHC010004032.1, read as the reverse complement.
TAAATTGAGGCGCAATCAAATATTGACGAACCGACTCCCACACCTGTTCAGTCTTCGGGGAACTTAAATAAAAGCTGCGGCCAATATGTTTTCTACTCCAAAAAATCTCCGCACACAATCCACTTTGATCCAAACTGCTGTCATCGAGTTGTTGTTTTTTTCTCTCCGTCTCAACTGCAGCCTGGGAATACCGGAACATCATAAATAGCTGCAATGAGCCGTCTCGTAATACAATAACAAAAGGTAACGTTAATGTGACTCCTTTTACCGATGCGCCTGGTTAAGCAAGAACGTGTCCTTCCACCAGGAGGAACATCCGAATAATCAAAGAACGCTTTGCACAAAAAAACAGGAAACAGATTTATAAGGACGGCGCTGCTTGGCAACGAGCGACTCATTGTTCAAACAACATGAAATCAATTTAGACAGTGTCCCCCGGTCTGTCTGGTGGTTGAGTCTTGTTTGTGTTGAAAGCGGGAGAATGGGCTCCTGACAGGGGCGACGCACTTCACAGAGATTTATGTAAACAATAGCTTCGCCGTAAATAAACCTAATGGGGAAGAGAATTAGGAGCGAGTCTCGGCCTTCCACGTAAGCCTTCTGGTTGTGTGGAGGATTTTTTTTTTGCTGTTCCAAATATTGTTTCAAGAGGTGCTGATGCGAGAGATGAGAATTTGCTGAGCTCTAGAAAAGGGGCTCCTCTTCAAGCGCTTTTGGAATGCTTCATTTAGAACACAATCACTTTGTCCCAACGGGCTCATTGTAGGAACTCATATTCACTTAAGTCACTCGAACTAAGCAGTTTTGGTTTAGGATGCTACTGCAGCAACCCTCAATCCCCCTCGTTGTCCCGGGTCCCTGCTGGACCACTAACGCAAAGTTTTCTTTAATGAGTCCGTGTGTGTGTGTGTGCGTGTGCGTGTGCGTGTGCGTGTGTGTTGGTCTGCACCCCCTGAGTCCGTTTCATTACGACAACCTTGTTCTCTTGTAGGGATGCCTGACACAGCAGTACCACCCATGTCTTCCATATCCACAGCCGCAGGGACAATAAAGACAGGGCAAAGAGAGAATGGAGGAAGGAGGGGGAGACAGGAAGCGATGCACACCGCCCTAACTAGCCTCCACCTACACACAAGGAAAACACCAACTTCAAAAGAGGACGATGGAAAAAATTGCAAAGCTCTCAGCTTTTCTCTGGATGGTCTCTATGGGTTAATTAGAGTCCCACCTCATCTGCCTCCAAGTTGCATACTATGCATTCACACATACATGCAGCTAAGTACCTTATGCTCTATTAACACAACACACACCCCAAGCCCCACACACACACACACACACAAACATATCAGGCTGTGGTTGATCTGTGCACCGGTGCCCAAGGCAAACTGACATCAAACGTAATCACTGTCTGTCTGGTCGACTCAGGCCCCATTCTGCTTTCTTTCCCCTCAGCCCTGGTCACACTCAGGTTAGCTCAAGTCAAAGCCTTGTGGTGAAAGTCAATCTGTCTCGACTCGGCAAAAAGGGGGGTCGCGGAAGTGGTGGTGAAATTGTCATCAGAGGTGTCACAAATGTGCCCTCTTTTGTCGTCGATAGATTGGACGTGGCAGCGCGCTGTGTGCTCACATCCCTGGCAGGATATTTCCTGTTAGGGAACCCAGACAAAAGGTTCACCTGGAGGAGAAGAAAGAAAAGGAAGGGAGGCCAAGAGTAGGAGAGATGAGTCGGTACATGAGCATGATAGATTCAGGGGAGGGAAAAAGAACACAGGCCCTTCTTGGCTCCAGCAGCTCAGAACATTTATATGGCAAGAGGAGGAATTTGTTTCCCCCCGTAAGGACCCAAATAGGTTGAAGTGAGAGGGAGAAGGAGGGGAGGGGTGGACGGGAAGAGAGGTAAGTTACTGAGATAGAGGGAAAGAGGACAAGGATGACAGCTGGCTGGGCTCTTTGTGCATCTGGCAGGGGTGCCTCGTGGAGCCGTAATGAAAATGCAGGGTGAGATCAGGATCAGTGTGAGAGAGGCCTCCATCCATCAATGGACTCCCATCGAGGGGAGGAGAGATAGTGGAGGATATGTGGCTATTCTACACCGAGGATGGAGCAGTTCCACGTCTTTGTGGCTGCATCTCGAGGCACTAACACGCTGTTATAGTCCAGTTTATACGATATCATAACTTTTAGTCGTCATGATTAAATGCGGTGTCATGCGAGATATACCCGACTCCTCCTTCACATTTTCTATCTATACACACTTCCTGGTGGGATAGAGGGAAAAAAGGCACATTTATGTTTAAGCGGGTGCCAAAGGTCATGGCACCACCTGTCCTAATTGGCTGTCAGGCGGGTAAAGGGGGATGGGCTTTGCCTTTGACAAGGGCAGTATGTGAATGTTTATGAGGGAGGATAGTGGAGTTGCTGTTGAGAGTACATCGGCTGTTGCCAGAGGAAACATCCTGTTGCCAACCTATGAGAGAATGTGCTTTTGTCCTCCCCTCATTTGACCAAAACAGCATTTTTTTTCCCCCTCCTCTCCCTCTCCGAAGGATGGCGCAGTCTATTAATGCATGTGAAGGACACAAAAATAAATTCAGGCGCCTGTTTCGCTTCAAAGAAGCTTTATGAAGACAGCTTTATGACTGTTGGGAGTGCACTCATCACGTTGATAGTTCCCACAGTCGCAGTCCTCCATGTAAATGGGACGTACCTTCTCCTTCCTCTGTCGGCAGCCATCCTCTGCTGAAACCAGGGTTTTGTAGTAGGCGCTGCGCTCCGCCGTGAAGTGGACCTTGGACAGGGCGCCTTCCACCAGCGCCACCGACAGATTCAACCCTTCGATGTGCAGCCAGCCGATGAAGTTCCCCGCTTTGTCCATGCTCTCCACTTCCACTTCCACCTGGGACGGAGAGGAAAAGAGACCTCGGTTAATGATCTGTAACCCAGATTAGGTTTGAGATTTCATTACAGCAATGAAGCGAAGATGCCACCTGTGAGGAGACACATCGCTGGAGTCCCGTGATCCCTTTATTGATTTGGTAGCACACACACACACACACACACACACACACGTCTTTCCCAGTCAAAGCGCTCTGTGCTTGGTCACCGGTACACACACACACACACACTAATAAATGCTGGTTAGCTTATTTCTGTCTCTATTTGCAAGCAAATAGAAATCACGACCTCCGCAGACGGGACGACTGGCTTTTAAATTAGTTTTGAGTGTGCACTTCCACCTTAATTAAGACTCTTATTGTTGTCATCCCACTTTTCTGCATTGTAAATCATTCGCAATTAGTGACGGCCAACTTGCAATTCCCTTAAGTTAACAAATGAGGGCAGTGGAATGGCTAACCCTGCTGACGGAGTCGGAAAGATTTCACAACACCGCCCGTAATGGAGTAAAACAGAAATTGTGCCTATTCAGACTAATTATCTATTCATTACGTTTTTGTTTCATAAGTGATGGACGACCGGGGGGGGCGAGGAGGAAAAAAGAAAAAAAAAAAAAAAAAAATCGATTGCATTTTTTTTTCATCTACTCCAAAGCCTCAGTCAGCGAGAAAGTGAGAGGGCAGGTGTGCTGGAGAGATAGGAAGAAGTCAAGCGATTAAGACTCGGGCTGCTTAGTGCTTCGGCCACAAGGGAAATCTGAGGGGAATTAAGTTTGTAAACTGCTCTGCCTTGTTCTCAGCCAAAGTAAAACGCTTTTATAAATGAATACATAATCTGTTCTATTATTAAGTGCAAAAACTGACAACCTCGGCATGTACGGCAGTTATATCCATCTTTTGGATCACACACACACATCAGGAGGATGGAAAACGCCTTGAAAAAGGTGTTCAAAATATCAAGTTTCTACAGTGTTTAAAGGTGACAAACAAGCTGCAGGACCTCGTCCCTCGTCCCTCATCCACCTTGGTATTATCTGCATGTTCCTATTCTCCTCTTCCTCCTCTCTATATCCCCGGCTCAGACTCTCAACCCATTTTATTTTTCCTCGTTGTCCTTAAGTGCAGAAGCGGTTACATAACTGGGCTATTAGGACAGAACTGGTCCTCAGAGCACCCGAATGTCAAACGAGGATGTGAAGGGATGACGGCGGGATTCTGCAGGAACCGACTGACTCGTTACCAACGGGCAGCAGATAATACATGAAAGGATACAAGATTTCATACAAATTAAAGCTACAAGGAGAGGACAGGAGTAACGACACTGTTGATGCGACACTTAATGTCCATAAAGAGGTCGACGACCCTTCGAGCAAGCTCACTCTCTCTCGATCTCACGATTATGTCTTTAGCTTCTTTTCAACTATCTTATAAGTCATGTTTTACGTTCAAGTCTGCTGTTAATGTGTCGTAAGTTATATCCTTCTGACTCGTGGACTTTGAGGACATCTATCAATCCGCTATATTAATTTACAAACGCAATAATTCATCCATTGATAAATTGTCGTCTCTTTTATCACGTGATATCAAACCATGTGTTGTGCTCCCTTAACGTTCCACTATTGGGGCGCCCGAGCAGAAAAAGGTAATTACTGATATGTCAATACTATCTGTGTTGTGTTCGCTGCCCCCAAGTGGCCAGAAAATCCATAAACGCAGGCTGAAGGATCCCCAACAAACTCAGGAACGGCGCCAGTCATTTTTTTTTTTCTTCCTCCCTCGGTTATTGTGATAACCTCTCCTCTTCTCAGACACGACGGGAGGAACAGAGCCAAGCCCGGAGCTCAGGAGCTCCATCCGTAGTCTGGATTTAAGACTTTTTACACATATGCTCGCATGACATTTGAGTTAATTCTCCCTTTTTAAGTAAATAGGTTTGGTAACAGCGCGGAGAGGACAGGGGAGGCGGACTGGAAACAGCTTTGAGTAGAGCCCAGATGGTTCCCAGTGGAGGCCTCCTCCGAGCCAGGATGGCTCCCACCGGAACACAAATGGGCTCTGGTAATCTCATAAATGCCGGGATTGTGTCGACACAGAGGACAGGAAAAAAAAAAAAAACGGTAAAATACGCTCACACAAAAAACCAACACATGTGTCTGTGTGTGTGTTATGTGTGTACAAGGCGCACACACACTGTTGCAGTCATTCACAAGTGGAAAAAAAAAAGACAAAGCCATTTGAAGTTGAACCAAAACCCAAGGGCACATTTCAAAAACTGCAGCAGATTTAATTCACTTAAACGTTTGAATGTGAACAAAAATAAAAAATAAATAAATAAAGAACGCGGTAGGTGACACATCCAGTCAGAGCCAAAACCTGCACTAAAAGGAATTGAAAAGAACACACTGTGCTGCGGTGTAAAACGGGACTTTTATCACTAAACACCAACAAGGGTGTGGAAGTCGTGCACGGACCCACGAGGTCAAACTTGGCACACGGGGTTCGAAGCCATATCAAAGTATTGCTTAAGGCGCGGCGTTACGTGCTCTGCGGTCGCCGAGGCCTGTGTGCATAACCACGAGCCACAGAGGACAATAACTTGTAAGCGCAGTCAATCATCGTTGACGGAGACTCCGCGACCGGAGTCTGTACGAGTGGAAATGATCGTAAAATTTTAAAGGCGAAAGCTTTTCGACGGCAGCCAAGAACGGCGTGTCCAGACTGCCGGAGTGTCTGAATGATTGACAGAGAGAGAGTGTGATTAGGTGTGTGTGTGTGTGTGTGTTTGTGCTTGTCAAAAACGGGTCCTGTAATGTGCCGATGCACCCAAAGACAAACCAGAAGGTGGAGGGACGTTAGCATGTCGTAATCTATTCTCATACCAGTTCCTTCATACCACGTCTAATATTCATGTAGGTGTGTTTTCACTAGTGCACAAACCTTTGTGCATGTCAGTGTTAGAGGGTTGAGTGTCCATCAGTGTGCAGCAGGCCAGGTTCCCATATCATTAAAGTATAGGGAGCTGTTAATCCAGTGGGCTGATATCCATTTTTTTTTTTTTATCCCTCTAGGGTCAAGTGTTCATCACATCAATGAATCTGGCGTGTGTGGGTGTGCACAAGTGTGTAAGTCTATCATATTTCCACACACACAGCAAATATGACAAGATTAGCATCAATGTTTTTTCCCTCTGTCCTGCTATCTGCCCATCTCCTTCGCACTCCTGACTCAGACGAGGCAAATGAGACAGCGAGGTGGAGCGGGAGGACGGACGGAAAATAAAGTCAAAGAGCGAAAGTAAGAAAAAAGAAAGACGGCGCACCAACAGCCTTTTGCTCATCCAGCAGAATAAACCATTTATCAAACTGAGCCTCGGAGAAGATTGCAGGAGTGATGTGGCGAGGCGGCGTATGTGCGAGCACTCATTTGTGCACCGGGGCGGAAAGATCAAGCCTCCTCAAAGCAATGAGTGATCCTAAGCCCGAGATTGAGGTGCAAAGTGTGGTGAGCGGGGATAAGGGGGAGAGCAATCAGATAATCTCTGTACCTTAATTCATATTCCAAACTTCCCCCATCCACTTATAAAAATCAATGGCTCTGGACACTTAATTCCGCGCCATGAATGCCACATGAGAAGGACGGCTTGTCCTTTTTATGTGCACATGTGGGTTTAAGTTGAAGCGGCCGAGCGTTGGGCGGTGATCCCGGCTGCTCTAAGCCCGGTCTTGCGTGACGACTCCATTGGAAGGTGTGGACGGACCCCCCCCATCCAACAAAAGTCCATCATCTTGCAATATATCGCTCCGCTTGCTGGTTCACATGGATCATTTTGTGGGCAGCGGACGCACACAAACACAGAGTGCCATTAATTGATACATGTGTACCTTGGAGCCACACGTACAACCACGACCTTGATCAGATTTCAAAATCGATGTCTTGTGAAGGCGTGTCTCCTGGGCGGAGACGATTAATCAAAGGGGACCGGAATCAAACCGGCCAGGACGACGGATGAGTCTGGAGCAAGATGAACAAACAGACAACCGAGTAATAAATACACTGTCAGCGTGACAGAGTTGCTGCAGGTCCGCGAGGGAGGTTGTGATTGGCTCACTGAGGTCTGCCGTCATGGGTTTTTTTTTTTTAGTGTTCGGGCTGACAGGTGTACAATTCTATGCAGGCCTGAGGGAACGCGTAACATCTCTGTTGTGCTGTCAGCGTGTTGAAAGGGCAGTGACACCGCGGACACGGTGAACCAGGAAAAGGCTACGTCTTACTTTGTATTTCGGAGTAATCTCCGCTCACAACAGATGTGACAAGGTGCTGAAAGTAAATATGTCGGCACCCTGAAAGCTGGTCACATGGACGTTAAGAGCGCTGTCGTGGCGTGTCACCCTGTAAAAACCGTCCCACAGACCATGATCAATAGCGCACGGCCATTACTGAGGTCCATAAACTGCCGTTAATGGAACGTGGGAGCGATGCATGACCAGGAAAACACAAGCCGAGGTAGTTCCCTCCATATAAAAATATTTATTTGGAGGGATTTCATTATGGTAAAGCACACTTTAGTAATTATCCCAACGCTGACGAGAACACCGAACTCTAACGACAGGTTGACCGATCTCGCTCCCCCACACGAGGGACGCCGAGCTACAGAGTGGCCGAATGCGTTAGCGTGTCACCGCCGTCTAATCGAGAGAGGAAAAGGCCAATCGGCGCGGGTAGAAATCTATAAATATAGATCACCTTTGAAAGAAGAAGAAAAAAAAAAAAAAAACAAGAACAGAGGAGAATAAATGAATGAATTAAATAAACTGCTATTGATCCCTTAATGGCATAGATCAGACAAGGATGTAAAGTGTGTGTTAATGGGGCCTGTAATTAAAAAACAAAAAAGGAATCTTCACAATGGGGAGAGAGCGGTGGCAGTCAGAGTTAAAGACAGGTGAGCTGGCATACTGATGACCTGCCGTTACAGAGAGGGAGGGCTCGCATCCGTACGCCTCGGCCAACCACTGCAGTTTAAATCCATGTGTCCATGATCACGTATGTAGTGAGTCAAAGGTCACGATTTTTTTGCAGAAGACTACAGATAGAAAGCTTCCTCACGAAGTACAACAAACACAAAGCCGATGACATCGTGGTGGACAACTGGACGAAGAGGAAGACCCTTTCTTGGTCAGCATCCAAGTTAAAAATGTTCTGATTCAGGAGTTCGTCCTGAGATCCGTCATTAATGTGCCGAAACCTTCCGACAGAGCACTTTGGTCAATAAAGTTGATTCCGATTGAACGTTAACTTTTCAACTATTACACTCAGACAATTAATCAAATGGGGATTAGGAACGGACGCTTCACACACATCTTCAACCTGAGAGCACAGAGGAGCTATAAAATCCCCCAGTTTTCAAGGTGGGGACCCAAGATTAGTGCAATGAATTCAGTATCCACCCAAATGTGAAATAAGGTCACGCTCTCCCCTTCTGTTCCCGAGTTATTGTGTTGAGTAGTTAGATTGAACTTTATTTCCATTGTGCGGAATACTCTATTTCCAAGTGGGCATTTGTGGCCTCGAGAAGTTCCTGGGATTCGTGTGAGCATACGAATTGACATACAACCAAGACAACCCTCCTCTGAAATATATTAGCTGACCCCAGAAGTGAAAGCAATGAGATGCCATGGAGGGAAAAGAGGACTATAAACCACAACAGTGAGATTATCTAAGGAGAAAGGTTGATGAGTTTAAATCCAGTCTGCTATGGTAGGACGTCCGTGGGTGCGGCGTATCGACTGTTCCGGCTTCGGTGAACTAGCTGAACACTATAGGCCAAGGGTCAAACCTCTGGCGCCGTCCAATCCCAAACTAGGTTAGTTCATTAGCGATCAGGCAGCAGCGGGTTCAGGGCAGACGGCTATTAGTCAGATGTTGATCGAAGTGAGACCGGGGAGGGGTCTGATGTATATACGCTGGAAAAACAGCTGCCGGCTTCCACAAGCAAAAAACATCGTGCAAAGTAAGAGGTTTGAAAGTGTGCACCAGAGTTTTACTGTCTAAATTTAAGGCAGTAGTTGCATTAGGCAACACAAATACTTTATTAGCTCAACAGCAAGCTAACGTTGCATTAGCGTGATCGAACAACGCCGAACTTGAAAGGTACAAAGTAATTCTCAATGATATTAAGAAAAGGTTGCTGTTTTTAGCAATGGCGCTGTAGCATCACACCTTGAGCAGGAATCTGTGTGTGTGTGTGTGTGTGTTTCGGTGTGTGTATAGACTCTCCCAGGGAGATCAATGTGACTCAGGGGTTCCCATGTATCACTGTCAAGTGGCCGGCTGTTGTCTGTTCGGTGGCAGGGCGGAGAAAAGTCAAACACCTTCTCAAATGGCCGGGCCATTAACGGTCAGGCAAACAGGCATGATCCCCACCATTAAACCTGCCCGATTGCCCATTAATGAGTTTTTCTTTCGTCAATAGATAATTGATGATTGCCCCGACAAAACGGGGCGAACGAAGGAACGTCGGTGGAGAGGGTTAAGGCGGAGATATGGTGCAGCAGGTTTCAGTTAATTCACGTGAGAGATAAAACAACTTGGCACCTGTTTCGGAGTCTGTTCTGACATCCTGGCGTGATTAGCTTTAATGCAGGAGGCTCACGCCTGACGAGCTAATTTGAAAATAAGAGATTTGAAAGACTTATTAAGCCTTCAGAGGAAAACGAGTGGGAGCAACTTAGAGGGAGAGGCGAAACAACCGAGGTCAATAACCGAGTCGATCGGGGCAGAAGCTGGTTGTTGTCCTCTGCAAATGACAAACAATAGACCACCAAACCAAAGTGATAAATTACGGAGAGATCGCCTGCCGGTGGGTTTCACTTGACTACTTTTAAGTGGAGTATTGTCAAAACAAATGAACCGTTTTTGCAAGTGACGTATGATCTTATTTTCTTGTAGTCATTTGCTGAGGAAAGAATAGAAACATGTAGAAGAACCGACCGATCAGCAGTAGATTCATATCCTTTATTACTGGATCTCTGTGGCTGATCCATCTACAAACACATGAACAATGTAAGGATGAAATATTGTACTTAGACCTCGCAGGCGTTTGCGATGCTCACTGACCTTAGTGATCTTACTTCCCCCGATCACCCCACCGCTATCAATCCCAGCTACGCCCACCCACCCAAACCATTTGCAATGATTACCCAAACATAGCGGTTCGTCGGTGAGATGGCCAGTGACCGAGTATCGCAGGACCCGCGGCGATATAATGACGGTAAAGGTTCAACATCGGTCTCTGTCTATGAGACCTAATGGATCAATAGTGTTATAAAGAAGCTTGAACCTTCATCTAACCCTCTTCATCTCGCTCAGGCCTCTCTGTTCAGTTCATCACCTGAATCCCCTCTGACCTTTGACCCAGAAATACGCTATTTATACATGCATCCGTCGTTGGATAAGGTCGAGGCACCCGTGATGAAACCTCCTGTATCCGGGAAGGAAAAGAATTGCAGCGGATATAAAACGTAATCATGCTAAACCTGTACTTAAATTACTTTATAGATCCTTTGTTATCCAGATGAAAGAGAAGCTCAGCCTTCACAGCAGCTGAGCCGGAGCGAGGCTCCGCATTGGGCCTTAACAGCCTGGTTATTAAAATCAATAACAGCAATAACTACAATCCATCTCATTTTTAAGAGAGGGCCGACATGACACGCCGGTCGATGAGTATCGAGCTACATTTGTAATATTACTAATATCATATAATTCCCCCCGTAACTGGGTGGTATGTGTGGGTGCAGGTGGGAAGAACACAAATTGGAACTGCGAGCTGTAAGTTATTGAGTAGTTGTTAAAAACAAATGGCACAAAGCTCCTTCAAAGTTATTACTTTGGAACAAGTTTTTCATTTTTTGTCAACACAACAATACTTTCACGCGTCTGTACGTCAAAAAAAAGACACAAAAAGATTGGAAAAAAATCAAATTTAATAACGTTTTGAACACGTCGAAAATGGAAGCTGTAATTTGATTTTGAAGCATTTATCACATGGTTCCCCGGAGGAGAGACAAAGCTCCTGGAGACCCTAGGGTAATGGAAAGCAATGAGAGGTAAGAGTCCAAATCTTTAAATCGCTGCCTGAAGCCGTGAAAAGCTCGGCGGGGGTAGTCAAGCCACGCGGAGCCCATTTAGGGGAGCTCAACATGATTGGAGGCGGGCGTTAAGCCACAGGACTGCTAAAAAGTGATCGTCCCGCTGTCATGCAGGTACATTCCCACAAATACCTCAGAGTATATGGAACCAATAAAGCCTCACTGGTACTTTGCAATGATTTGGGCTGCACAGCAGCAACAAAAATGATGGTGACCACGCCACACATCGATATATAAAAGACTAAGAAGCACTTCCAGACACGTTTATAAGGTGGCCTTATAATAAAAACATCCAGAGCAGCTTCACGCTCATCTGTTTGCCTGCACTGCTTTGACAGTGTGACATCACTTGTTATATATGTTGTATATTCATTTTCTTTTTCCACATAATCCAAGATGAATGGCTCATCCAGCTTGTTGCTAAACGACGATGTTTTCTTTTGAACGTAGCTACCGACGGGCGGCCATGTTGGTCGGGGCGGGGAAAGAACATCCGATAATATAAAAAGCTGTCTGCTATAACGAGTGACGAGGTGCCGTCAATAACAACACTCGTCCACAAAATAATCCTGTTTATTAATAAATCTCCTCTGAATTGGGGGCTTATGTGTGACTGTACAGGTGATAACACACATACAGAGGCTCTTACCGTCCCGGCTTTGTCGAACGCCGGAACAATGAGTGCAGTATTCACACTCACCGCGGCGGCACTCGATTCACTCGCTGCTGCTGCTGCTGCTTAATGAATCAAATTAGGAGCTCGTAATGGAAAAGTTAAATATTTATGATTCGGTGGTCTGACAAAACTACCACTCTGCACCCCAGATAGCCCTCGAAGGGGGGCGAGGATGAGGGCGTTCAAGAAACACCCAAAAAACCATGTAGATTTATTTTTGTCCATATTAGGCTCACTGATATTATTCATTGGAATATGATCCGGTTCATTATTCATCACCGGCCAACATCTACTTAGAAATTACATGAAGAGATTTAATTCATGAGTAAAAACTAAACAATCAAGTGGAGAAAATGTTTGAAATCGCAGCAGCAACCGGAGCAACAAGACGTATATATACAAAAACAAACATATTTCTTCACCGACTGGCATTGTGGCAATATTATTTAGACGTGAATGACCCCAGGGGGAGAGGATGGCGGGTGAAAGTGAGAAGGGGCGCGGGACAATCATGGCAAGGCCATAATCATTTGTCTCCACCTCCTTTTCTATTCCCTTTCACCGGTTGACACGGCAAATGGCACAGCCAGCCTGTGTCACTCAAAAAGCCATTTCTGTCCTCCCAAACTGTCTGTTGCTGACAGAGTGAGAGAATAAGGGAGAGAGGGGGGAGAGGGAGGAAAAAAAAGGGGGGGGAAAGAGCCGACAGAGGCATTTTTCTACATGGCTTTTTGTCAATTTCTGTGTGCTTGTCAAAACGAGAGGCTCGGCCCAGTTGCTAGGCTGGATGGAGAGTTGTTAAGCAGGGGTTGAGCTTCGAGTGTGGGAAAAGTGGCGGGGAAGAGCGACTGAAGAGGTACTTGATGTCGCTGTAAACTGGCACAGTGGAGACTTGACATTACAGGTGAGGCTGCCAGGAATCCAAAAGCATCCCTCGCTTTATCCCACCACATTTATTTCCAATGAATCGGAGCGTCTGAGAGCGACGACCCCAAAGGACAGAAAAGCCGCGTAGATGAAGAACAATTGGTTTTGAGTAAAGCGAGGCGTTGGTGTCGCGTCTATTGAGGACACTCGAGTGAACCCGGCCGCCGCACACGGGTCGTCAGAGGAGAGGGAAACGGATGATCTGACCCCGGTCGGCGGCACGCGAGATGAAAACCTCTGGAGACAAATCATCCTGAAATCATTGTTCAATTTCGGCAATTCGATTGAACCTCGCTGTAAGTTTAATCATGTAAGTGGAAACTGACGATGAAAGAATGAGATAGAGCGTTGAAGAGCATGTGTGTGTGTGTGTGTGTGTGTGTGTGTGTGTGTGTGTGTGTGTGTGTGTGTGTGTGTGTGTGTGTGTGTGTGTGTGTGTGTGTGTGTGTGCATGCGGTGGGGACTTGATTTGATCAAGTTGTCCCTACTTAGGAGCAATAGAGTTAGAGTCTGTTGCTAGACAACAAACGATGGTTCAATTGCAAATGTGATTTACCTTCTATTTTCCGTTTTCAACTGCAATGCATTCTGACCGGCCCGGCGGTGCTGGTACCTGCTGACGGTGGTTAACTCAATCAGTGTGGTAACAAATGGACAGGGAACGGATAGGCAGGGACACGGAGCTCAGCAGGAAGGTGCCATGATGACTGAGAGTAAAAGGGGTTTCGGGTATTTATATTTCAATTCACGTTCGTCTCGATCGAAAGTTGGATATTTAACTTATTAATGGCTTTAATTGAAAGATATGGTGTGAGAGGATGATGCACTCTCAAGTTATCCACATCATTTATTCTTATGATTGATGTTCTATCGAGACATTTTGAAGAAACGATTGATAACGATGTTTTATAAGTGGTGTGTTGATTTATTGGTCTTATGATGGATCACATGATGAATTGAATATGAGAGATGCAGAAGAGACCAGAGATACCTGAAAACAGATCCTGGTAAGTAAGGTTTTTAAATAGTTGTGTGTGCGTTTGTTTTACATACAGAGCACATGCATATTCAAGACAAAACCTCCAAAACATCAGCAGATGGCGCATCTATCTGATTCATGCTCATTACAGGCCGGGTTCGCCTCGATCCCTCCAACCCATAAAAATGTGACACCGTCACTGTGTAATCACTTCTTTTCCCCCCACTTTCCAATCATCCCTTTTTCCTCTGTTTTATATTGCCATTCTGGTAATAGGAGAAAAACAAACTAAACTGGGCCTCCGAAACACCCCGGTAATGAGGAGACAAGGGAGAAAAATGGGGCTAACATTTGTGGAATGAGATTGAGATCAGCAGAGAGAGAGAAGAGAGAGAGAAGAGTTTGGAGGTGCATTGTTGTGCTGTGCTCCCCATCACTCCTCCTCTTTCTGCCCTACAAGACGGCGGAAATGCAGATGCGGATAATCAGTGGTACCTTGGAGAGGACATGCGCCGGCGTGAGTATTTGCATGGGAATGGACAGATGGAAGACGCAGAAGGGCAAGCAATTAAAGACAATAGACAGAAAAGTCAATTTTCCATTAGCTGCTAATTCGGGACAAACTTGCATAAAGGCAGAAATGAAATTCGGAACAAGAATTATCATGATGGTGTTTGACCTTCCGATGGATGGAAACTGAACAAAGAAGGTAGTCCAAAGTTAAATATCAGATTTAAATTCCTACTGTTGATTGCTTCTAATACATGCTGTCCACTGATGGGCACTGACATCATTCAGTCAGCACAGCCAGCGTCATGAGTTCCTCTGCGCGACCTCTCCTGGGAGGCCTTTGTCAGAGCCGGAGCATATTGTCGACCATTCTTTTATACTTGTGGACGGCCTGTGCAGGACTGCGGATAAAATGTGAGCAAAAGACCATGTCTAATTCAACCGCTCAATACATTATAATACAATCCAGTGCAATGTGCAGGACTGCTGAATGATTCATGGGGGGGGGCACACGAACAAAAGGGCATCAGAAATGTCCTCGAGCCAAGTGATGTCACTAGACACTGTCAGTGTAGGTTCATCACAGTTTGATGGACGCGTTTATTATCGTTTGTCCTTTAAAAATTCAGGTGCTGCCGTCACCATCGCCGGCATCTACTTGTGCTACGGGTGGATGTGTCAAGATAAAACCGGCTTTGTATCTGCTCTTTTCTGGACATTGAATGTCAAGCCCATGCACACAAGAAGGAGTACATGCATGTGACTGGAAACACGTATGTATCTCACAGATTGAACACACACACATGCAAAGACTGTGAATTTGATGCAATTGTTTTAAATTGCTGCAGGAGTGCTTCCACATCCACTCGATGTGTAAGATATGACAACTGCGATTCCAAATAAGATGGATAACACTTGAAACAGTCAAATTAAATTTCAACCAAATGGCCGACGGCAAAAGAAGATACCTTTCTATTTTATCATGGAGTTATAAGCTCCGAAAAATCTTGTCGCCAGCTCAACACTGCCCAGAATTCCCTGCTTGAATTCCCAATGTGACACCTTTTTAAGAAGTAAATCCCCACGCCCGCAGGCTGTTGTGTCAAGATATTTCCTTTTTGAATAAATAAGCAGAGAGCTCGATCGTCCCCCCCATAAGAGAACTTAAAACAAATGGGCCTCAGTAGTTTGATCAATTTTCTAGCCGTTTTATTGCCGTGCACAGCTGAGCCGGTAACACATGGAGGGCAGATCAGTGATCGGCAACAGGGAAGAACAAATGGCACCCCCTTGAAGAAAACTGTCTAGACTGCGACCACGGCAAAGCCGTCTCAGGACAAAATGTGGATATTAAAATGCATGTGCATGCACTCAAAGTGTCACTGGCACCATGTTTCACTTTACGAACAACCTTCATGCACTCACCGAGAGTGATGCAGAAAAAAAAGGGAAACACCTGCAACCGCCAGACCAACGAGACGAGCTCAATAAATGGACAAAGAACATAAAACAACAGACATAAAAGGTTTGTGATTTTCTCATCCGACAACATCGCTATGCAAAGGTGTTAGAGTAGTACTGATTCCCAACACTCTCTAAATGTGGTGTCCTTATTGTTATTGGCACTTGCAGCTGTCCTCAAATAAAAAATGGCTCAATGAAACACCGGATCGCAGGAACGGGTGTCGAGGCCAAATCGTAATGGTCAGCCGAGTGTCAAACAATGATTGGAAGTAAAAATGTGAAATCAATGCCGATGGAAATCACCACTGTCCATCTATGTGATAAACCAATTATAGGTTTGGGGTGAAGGGTTATTAAAAAAAAAAAAAAAAAAACACCAATAAAGACGACTGGAGTGCCGAAACCCGGCTATCAGCGGGATGGATGGAGAGGAAGAGATAAAGCAAAGGATGAGGAGGAAGCAGGAAATAGACCTTGTGCATCTTAGATCTATAAACCTTCTACCAGCAATGATGAATAATAAAAATAAAGCACAAGGGGGATCATGTAGGAGAACAATCATGGGGATGCACTTAGCTACGGAATCGGTGCATGTTTACAGCAGTTAAAGGAGACAAGGGAACGGAGAGTCACAATACGTTAAACCATGAAAACATTTCATTGCATTAGAAAACCGCAGACTTGCAGCCCCGCGTGAGTAAGTACGAGACAATATTCCACTCGTGTTCTTACAGTTAGATACGGGAGTTTAAATTCCTGTCCGTCTATGGGCTTTTATCATAAATTCAATTAGCTTGTGAAGAGGAAGAAACATCTACATGTCAGCACCCTGCAGGGGAACACACGGTGGAGGATGGAAACAAGCAGCCAAACCTATTTAAGGGTTCGGCACAGCGAGAGAAGGTAAGTAGAAATTATCCCTCGGATTCACGTAAGAAGTGTGTTAGTTTAACACACATGCATCAACACACACACACACAGCCAAACTCGTGTCATCTACCCTCTCCCACTAGTTCCTCCTCTCAATCTCCTTCCCCACCAGTTTTAATTCCCCAGAGCTTTGTAGAAGTGCTGACGAGCAAAACGGGACTATTAGCAGAATAAGGCTGCGCGTGCACGCGTGTCCTCAGACATGCACGCGTTAGCATGCGACAGCTAAATGTTAACACACGTCACACAGATGTAACGCCGTCATGAAAAGAGTCAACCACACCTGCGCAATGGTAACGGAAGAGAAAGAATCACTGCTTTTTCTTCTCCACCAGTTCCATGTTGATGGGTTGTATAGCGAGCGCGGCCCCTCCTCTCTCTCTCTCTCTCTCCGCTGACGCCACGATTTCCCTTTATGTGCGTTCACCCACACAAACACATGTTGCCATGTGTAGTGGTACTTTGGAGAACTCAATCGACATCCTACCCTCTTGCTCTCCTTAGTCACTGCGTGGGAGGACTGGCTCTGATAGAATGGATTGCTGTGTTATTGACTTCAATTTAGAAAGTGCTGCCTGCTGCTTTTTCCCCCTTATTTCACAGGCAGGACCCCGCTGGACCCCGGCCTCAGCCGACCTCCAGGGGATACACCTCATTGTACCGCTGCGGAAAACACATTTACGCAAGGTTGCAGGGCCTGCGGTTAAAGGGTGGGTGGGTTGTGTTTAGTGTTTGGGGATACTCTTTCTTTATCCCCGATTCCGTTTCCATCTCGACACTGAACCCGCTCTATCCTCCGCTGTCTCGGACATGGAAAGCTACCGAAGGGGCGTATTATCCGTGCTGCAGGTGGATCAACACCAAAGGATTGATGCTATGCCTGCTCATAGATTTGACAGCTCGGCTCACCTCCTGGTTGTATGCCTCCACCAAACAGCCCATAAGAGCCCATAATAAATGTAGTAAAGGCTTTATATTGTATTAAGTGTACCCCACCTGCTAATGACCTGGGAAGTGCTTTGGCAGGACATTATCAGGTCACAGGTGAAGTTCACCTTTGACCTTTTTGGAAATAAAAACGCTTGAATCATTTTATCCTGTTAAATGTTCATGATCAGTTCGTCCTGAGGGCCATCCAGAGATATCACATCCACAAGACAAGCCCCCAAAAAACATTATCCCTTCCTGCTAAGGCTGAGGCATAAACACGGCAGACACACCAAGGGCATCACTCAGGGAATAGAAACGTCTGGGAGTTGAACTGGGGAATAGGCAGACAAACATGCAGCTCCTTTCCAAACACTCCTCTGCTGCTCTGCAGTAAAATCTTATTCATGTCACACTAATCTCCTCGAGGCATATGTGACCGCTGTGTATTTTAAACAAGTGCACGTTTGAAATTGCTATAGTTTAGTAGCTGATGATACTTTTTTGGATGAATATGTTTGCGCAGCTCCCATCTGTCAGCGAGTCTCCTCCTCATGCCGCCCGTTCAGATAATTACTGCATAAAATATTGTGATATTGTTCAAAAGCTATACCTACTTAAATCATGTTTGGATGGGCTCCTCATCATTATGCTGAAATTGTGGAACAGATTGTTAATTTAAACACAAATAACAAAGGAACTAAAAAAAAAATGCTCAATTTCGCAATCTACCTCCACGCTGCTTTTCTGAAATTGGAAAATCATTGGAAAGCAATTTGAGATACCGTGCGGCGCCCGTACGAATACATCTGGCACAAAGTAAAATAAATGAGTAGACTTATTGGGAACAAACAAACACAACCGCTGGCTGCTGGTATAATCTGGGTGTGTGCAGGTGGATTCTGTCTTTTCTTCCCTCCGTGTGCAGACCTCAGTGGGGCTTATCCTCCCCTACATGAAGCTTCATGGAGATCCTGGGATTAGCAGTTGTGTGGAAATAACAGCACAAAGAAGGTAAACAGCAATACAGGAGGATATTTGAAGGTCAGGGGTGTCATAGTGGGAGAGGAAGAAGTAATGTCCCCACTTGGGAGGGAGTGTCTCGAGCTCAAGCTGGCGTTTTAAGGTGGTCTGAAGGCACATTAAGTATTAGATGAAAATCCAGGAGGACGTCGAGGTTACGAGGTAAAATAAAGAGCTTTTTGTGCTGTTAAATGCGAGATCCGACTACCTCTAGACTCTTTGTACTTGCATGAGGCTGCACACAGAACTTATGAGTATCAAGGGAAGACAGGCGTTTGTTAGTGTGCATAATAAATCAGTGTTTAGACACACATTTCATTTGATGAAACAATTTACGTGAGCAAAGTCGGAGCGAGGCAAAAGCATGACAAGGAACTAATTTGCTGCAGAGTATCAATTCTCTGGTTAGGAGTTTTTATTTTGACCAAGCCAAGGACTAAAGGGGGGGTAAAGAAAAAATTAGGAGACGATGAAGACTGCATCTTTGCTCCTGAGGAGCTAAAAGTCTAAGAAGAAGATTTAGCTGCTCTCTCTCTCTCTCTCTCTCTCTCTCTGCGATGAATTACAATGTTTTGTACCTTCACATTGCTCAGAGAGGGAGAGACATCCATTTCCCATGGCCTGGCAGTTGGCAAGGCAACATTGTGATGAACGCACATACAGGGATGCACAATGAATTCTAATGAGGCCAGCTGACCAATGACATGACCGGGGCAACACATGGGGAGCATTAGCATATGGTCAGAACTAAATAGGGGAACATATAAAGGGCAGTCATGTAAAATCCTCTAATGAACTATAGAAACTGTATATATGGTAGGTACGGTACAAATCCATTCTTAAATATCAGTGTCGCTGTGGCTTTAAGAAAAAAATTATGAAGTCAGAGTCGAAATTCTCCCTTTTTGCAAATATGCATATTGAGTGATCTTGGCTCATGCTGATTGGGTTAACAGTGCTAACCTACCAGTGTCTTTCTTCTGCTTCCAGCTAACACAGCGCTAAGGCTAATCCCCGCTCTGGCAGCCGGGATGAACACAGCTCAACATAATGAAGCCCATTAGTCTGGAGACAACGGCAGCTAGTGAACCTCAAACACTGAATAACACGGGATGAGGGAGGAGAGGAAAAGAGGGGAAACACTTATCTTTTACTGTGTACTTTCAGTTGCCTTGACCTAATATTGCCCTCAGCTGAGAGCGAGCACACTGTCTCACACACACACACACACACACATGTGCCGAATGAGCAAATACAATTAACTTAAGACTGGCCTGCAAATAGTAGACCAAAGGAACATGGAAAGCAGTAGCAGTTTAGAAGGAATGATAGGAGACGAGAGACAAGAGGGAGACGGTCAGGGGGAAAGAAGAGAGGGCTGCGCAGCAAAAGAAGAGGAACTAAAGGAGGGCTCGCATCAAGTGAGAGTCCAGATTGAAAGCAAAATAGCCAAACTCGACTTCTGCATTAAAGGGAAAATGCAGAAAGTGGAGAATGATCGGAAATTATTAATATTATTGAGAGGAGGTCAGTGAAATCAGACAGAGGTGAAACACCGCGGCTCATTCAACCTGCCCAGACGAAAGCCACTAATACGGTCTGTCGCCAATTATAATCTCTGGATAAGGACGCAGATTTCTGTGTGTGTGTGTGTGTGTGTGTGTGTGTGTGTGTAAATATGTGTGTGATGAGAAAAAAATAATAAACAGAAAAAAATCCCCATGCCAAGCAGTTTAAGCCTTTACCAGGACACTGATAGCAGTGTGTGTGCGTGCGTGTGTGCGCGTGTGCATGTGTGTGTGTGTGTGTGTGTGCGTACGTAATCTCTTGCAGAATTAATTCCTGGAAATTGAAATGAAAATGGGAAACTAAGTGTCTGCAGCAGGTCCTTTACCTCAAGGTCACCATCATAGAATTTGGGGTTTCTGTCTGTCTCTGTATGTGTGTGTCTGTGTGTGCACGTGTGTGTGTGTGTGTGTGTGTGTGTGTGTGTGTGCGTGTCGTGTCCTGGAAAACCTGGTTTAAGATAACATTGTGCCAGGGCGGGCACCGGAGCAATCAACCACTGGGACATTACTGGACACTCAGAGGACACTCCTGTCCCCTCACACACACACATGCATAAAATTCGTAATAGTTCTCAATGCACGAGACGAGCCCAAGTACAGTTCGCCTCCTTTCTCCTTGAACAAATTCCTTTCGCGCTCACTCTTTCCCACACATAGAGAACCGTATGTGGATCGCCCGAAGGCATGTACCGCGAATCCTTGATCCTGGCAATGGCAGAGGCAATGACATTATCATTAGATGTATCAGTCGACTGTACATTCCTATAATCCGATTGTCATTACCGCTATAGCATACTGCAGGCGATTCCCTCAAATGAAACTACTGACACGCACACACATTCAAACAGACACAGGCTGCTGACCTACATGTGACTGGCCATAGCCCAGATTTGCTAGCAGTCACCCCAGGGGATGGGTTCAGAACTGTTTGTATATACCCCTAGAAAGACTATGGCTGACAAGCCACATCAAACTAGGTCATGCGGTACCCCCAAACTAAACCCGGTGCCCTCCAGGCCTGGTGCAGGGAGGATCCATAGAGCCCCGGGTGAAGCAGGGGGCAGCGGTCAGGGGCATGGGACTGGCATGATAGCGTGAAGGTCCCACGTAACTGACAGCTCATCGGGTCGTCGTTAGTCAGTAAGTCCTGGAGGTAAGAGGCCTGACAACACTCCTCTTGTCAAGATAGTGTCTGTTATACTGTGAACATATGGGGCCACTGTTTGACCTGGCTACTATCCACCGCGGATATACTGGCATAACCTAAACGTTGAGAGCCACTCCAAACTGAACAGCTCTGTCAGCCGTGGAAATTCACCCCGTTGCACTGATTTGTCTTGAAATTCAGGTGCAGGAAAAAAGGCTTTTCCTGAATCACCTTATTGCCACTTTAATGTGTTCGCAATGTGAGCCGAACGCACACACACATGCCGGACCTTGAGAAAACCTTGCCGTGATCACAGGGTTTCCAGCCATGTTGGCAATTCTGGGTCAGGATCAGAGCAACCCAAAGGGCTGAGCACTTTTGGTCAGTGGAGCATTACAGGGTTTGACAAGCCATGACCCGGGCTCAATCAGTAGTGGAAAAAACAGACGGACAGAAATATACAGCGAGAATAGGAACAAGACAGGAAAGTGGAAATAGACAGGGCTTAAGAGGAGAGAGCTACCTTGGCAGCTCTGGTCATGTTGTGGGTCAAAGGATATTTCTGGTTAGATAGTAGTCGAGGATGTTCAGGGGTTGGGGTGGGCAAAAACACAGCCTGAACTCATTCTGGGTCACTTGGCCATCGAATGGTGGCACACCACACCTACAGGACCGTGCGTGGGCACCATCTGACACACACAAGCGAATCCACCCATACTAGGATGCACGAGAGAACGTTGTCATCGCTCGCACGGACAAACACGAGCCTGTGTTTGCGGTCGAGCGGCGCGTTTCTCCAACACATCCAGGATGTGTTTCAGAACAGGTCTCTGCATGCATTGTGTCACTTGCTCAGCGGATGCGATGAAGGGGGATGCGGTTGTGCAGCACCTACACATGGCTGTTGCACAAGGGAATCCCTGTTTGAAGGAAAGGACACAACCTTTCCATCTTAACAGGAAAATCCCCCCCCTATGCTCATGTGCCTGCCACCTCACAGGAACATGTGCTTCATTGAAGCCCATTCATATTCAATTGGGATGAAGTCGGGGGGGAGAGTCTGTGCGTATGTGTGTGTATAATATAGGAGTTGTCTCTATACGCGTGTGCCGCTGGGAATAACGTACTGTGCTAGAGGCAGTGTGACCTTTTCTAGCTGGCGTGCTTTCTCTCCTCCACGTCCCTCTCTCTCTTTCACACGCCTGTTCTCTCGCTCACACACACACCTAAGCAGCGCTGTCACAGCTAGCTTTACCAACCATCAATTAACCAAACTGCTTCCCTAGTTTAATGGACATGAGGCTTGTACAAATCATGGGAGATAGAGGGCTGAAGGGACGGTAGGGTGCGTTTGTTTCGCCTTTTTTCTCCCGCTGCGGGAAGGTAAAGCATGTCTTGTTTTCTCCCGTTTGCCTTTTCTTAACATGACCTTTATGGGCTGTGTGCTTCCTGGAGCGCTGTTTTGCTCAAATTAAGGGTTAAGGCCTGCATGTTTAGAGGGCTCTAACTACCTGCAATGGCATCCGTGACAGAAGGGGAGATGGAGATTGCAGGAAAACACAAACGGTGTAGACGCAGCAGAGACGTGTTGCCGTCATCAACTTCATACAGTCTACATCTTTAGCTCCATTGCCACATAGAGAGATGTATGGATATAGTTTATACAACACCGTATGTCCTGACACCCCAAAACCGATGAGAGGAAATGGTCACACAAGAATTTGTGTAAATGTGAGCTTGATGGAATTAAATCTTGCACAAAGAGCGACACACCGGCAGACGAAGAGTGAGCAGAAAGGAGCGACAGCGAGGAGAGGTGAGGGTAAAGTGGGCGGGCGGAGTTAATGCACACACAAAAAAAACGCTGCATCTAACCAATGCACTGCTACAAGCAGGATGCGTCAGCAGTCCATTAATGTTCCCCTATTTTCCACTAAAGGACAAAACATGGAGGGTGAGAGAGCAAGGAGAGACAAAGTGAAAGAAAATCAAAGATGCAAACAGTAAGAGAGAGGGAGACAGAGTCCTGTTTATTTCACCGCGGCAATGAAAGCTTCTCCCGGCTCAATAGACTGGCTGGATCATTGCTGGGGAGAGACGGGTTAAGGTCTGTCTGCTGTGGGAATACCACTGTCCATCTCTGTCTTCCGCTCGGACCGTCTGCATATTCCCCTAAGCCACACAAAGCCCCAGAAAGCCACAGAACAAGAGAGCGTGAGCATTAAAAAAAAGAGCGCAGAGGACAGCGGGAGCAAACTGTTTTTTTGAAGAGGTAGATCTCTAAAAAGGTCTGAGTGCTTTGAGCTCACCCAACTACCTCAGGACACTGCAGAGAGTAGCAGGGAGAGAGCGTGTGAGACAGCGCGCAAGTGAGAGAGCGAGCGAGTGAGCGCAAGAGAGAGAGAGAGAAAGAGAGAGAGAGAGGCAGAGCGAGGGAGAGAAAGAGAGAGATCCAAGCTAGCGCACACTCTTTTGCTGCTACAACGGATCCTTTCCACATCGACGCTACTGTTAACGTCACGCCTGTAAGCCGTGCGCTCACCCTGCGCTTGCCTTCCCCGTCTTGCTCCTCTCCCCAGTCGGACGCTGCATGAGAGAGGAGGTACTGATCACCACGAGGAGAGGAGGAAAAAGATGGAAAACAAGAGGATAAAAGAAACAAGACACAGAGAGGAAAGAGAAACTGCGCACCACCCCTCCTCCCTCTAACCCACCTCGATCAACCCAGCTACAACACCCCCACTCCTCCCAGCACCCCTTTCCATCCCCCATCCCACTCCCCCTCTGAAGAAATTGACGGATTATTGGGAAGTGCATGGGAGGCAGGCTGCAGCTGCTGCTGTGTGTGCTTGCTACTGCTGCTGTGTACTTCGCAGGGATGGTGTGTGTGCATTTGCACTTGCTGCTGTCACCACCGTGGCTGTAGTGTGTGTCTAGTTAAGAAGAAGAAGAAGCTAATGAAGGTAGTTTTTGTCGCCTAGCCTTTTTTTTTTCCAACAGCCATCGAGCACTCGGAGAGGGAAGAAAAAAAAAGACTGAAAGAAAATCAAATGGACACGACGCCACATTGAGAGGGGGAGCAAAGCGGAGGGAAGAAGAAAGGCTGTCAGACTGACCAACCGACCAACTGACTGACCACTCAAAAGTGAACACAGGAATACAGAGAGGAGGGGGGTCTGTTTTTTTTCCCCGGGTTGTCAATCTCCCCTCCTAACCATCGCAAACAACCGCAAAGAACATTGGAAAGGACTGTGGGATTTCCATTCAACCTTCACCACTTACACTCCCACCTACCTTCCTATTTTCGTCCCTTCTGACTTTGCTTTTGGTGCAAAATTTGAGAGAGAGAAAAAAAAAATTGTGCATTTGTTTTGCGTGTGATCACTTGTGCTATGGATACCTGGGTAAGGTGTCTAGCAGGGGGATCAATTGTCGGATTCCAAGGACAAGCCAGAGAAGAAGAGCCGAAAGCAAGAAGCAGGCACTGGAGCACTGCTGCTTTCGGAGCCTGACTGGATTCCTATCTACAATCTTTTTTTTTCTTCTTCTGATCAACAAGAAAAAGGGAACAACAAACACTCACAAAGGGCCTTCGAACCTTTCTATTTGGATGTTTGGATTTACAAAAAGGGCTCATCTTGGTTTAGCTCTTTGGCATTGATATCTGTTTTGACAGAGCAGATATTAAAAAGGCTTTCTCTGCTGCTCTTGGGATATACATACAACTGAATACCACAGCTATTTCTGATTGCAAAAAAGGAGGGAAGCTTATTATCTCAGTTCAAGGACCTGTAATAATAACTTGAGGTAGGTGTCTAGTGTTTCAACCCCTCTTTGCATCAATTAGTAACACCCTACCCTCCCTTTTGTCTTGTAATACAGTTTTTGGTTGCTTAATTTACCATCATGTCCTTCTCATACATGTTTCAGAACAGCCAGCCCTCTCTACTCTCTCTTCTCCGCCTGAGCACAGTTCATGGGAATAAAAGCATTGCTTAACTAAGACTAGGTGAAGTTCCCTTACCCCCTTAGCAGGCAATCAATACCCACATTTTTCCCTCGTCCACTTCAGTGTCCTTCACCTCTTTAACTCTGGTCCCCTCACCACGACTACCTGCCAACCATCTTCTCGCCCTGTCCCCAAAGCCCACAAACACCCCCATCCTCCCCCCCAGATGATGCTGAATTATGAATGTGCCACATCATGAGTCTCCTGGGGCGGGTAGCTGTGCATCGTGCCAGGAAAGCCGCCCTACTCTGTGTAGTCTTCCTGATGGCCCGAGCGTGGAGCAGCGCTTCCCTAGCCTTGGCGGGGGCGGCGGTGTCTCAAGGACCCCAGGGATGTCCACCGCAGTGTTCCTGCAGTAATCAACAGGGGAAAGTTGTGTGCACCCGACGTGGCCTCACTCGTGTGCCCCCTGGCATTCCTGCCAACACGCGACACCTCAATCTAATGGAAAACGCTATCGAGGCGGTGCAGGCTGACTCCTTTCGCCACCTGCACCACCTTGAGGTGCTCCAGCTTGGGCGAAATGCCATACGGCAGATTGAGGTGGGCGCGTTTAATGGACTTACCAGCCTAAACACACTAGAGCTGTTTGACAACAGGTTAACTGTGGTGCCCAGTGGGGCCTTTGAGTATCTGTCGAAACTAAGAGAACTGTGGTTGAGGAACAACCCCATTGAGAGTATCC
Organism: Macroramphosus scolopax; assembly: GCA_901007825.1. NCBI lineage: Eukaryota > Metazoa > Chordata > Actinopteri > Syngnathiformes > Centriscidae > Macroramphosus > Macroramphosus scolopax. Next base: position 32,966 of record CAAKHC010004032.1, on the reverse strand, counting down.
CCTCCTATGCCTTCAACCGGGTGCCCTCCCTCATGAGACTGGACCTGGGAGAGTTAAGGAAACTGGAATACATCTCAGAAGGAGCTTTTGAGGGCCTACAAAACCTCAAGTACCTCAACCTGGGCATGTGCAACATAAGGGGTGATATGCCAAACCTGAGTCCCCTAAAGGGCCTGGAGGAGCTGGAGATCTCTGAAAATCACTTCCCAGAGATAAAGCCGAGCTCCTTTAAAGGCCTGCGCTCACTGAAAAAGCTATGGGTAATGAACTCACAGATCACGATGATAGAGCGGAATGCCTACGATGACTTATCTTCATTGGTGGAGCTTAATCTTGCCCATAATAATCTGAGCGCTGTGCCACATGACTTGTTCTCCCCGCTCAGGTACCTGGTGGAGCTCCATCTCCATCATAACCCTTGGAACTGTGGCTGTGAGGCTGTATGGTTAGCACAATGGCTAAGGGAGTACATCCCTACTAACTCCACTTGCTGTGGACGTTGTCACTCGCCTGCCAACATGAGAGGTCGACAGCTGGTTGAGGTGGACCGAGGCGAAGGCGCTGCAGTCCAGTGCTCTGCTCCGTTCATTGCTGACGCACCAAGGGACTTGAACATCTCAGCAGGCCGAGTGGCTGATCTTCGTTGTCGCACAGCCCAGATGTCTTCAGTTCGCTGGCTCCTACCCAATGGGACTATACTGACACATGCGTCTAGTCATCTGAGAATATCAGTACTGAATGATGGTACCCTTAATTTCTCAAATGTCTTGGCAGCTGACACAGGAATTTACACCTGCATGGTGTCCAATGCAGCTGGGAACTCCAATGCCTCGGCCTACCTCAATGTGAGTGCAGCTGAGCTTAACACATCCAACTTGAGTTACTTTACCACAGTGACTGTGGAGGTCTTGGGGCCGACCACAGAGATGCCCAAACCTAAAACGACCACGACCACAGCTGTTGCAACGGCAGGGGCTGGAGTAGCTGGAGGAGGAGAGGTAGGCATAGGGGCGACGACCACAACCGCCTCTCCTTCGGTTTTTCAACCAGTCTTTATCTCCACACCAACTGTGCTACTGCAGAGCACTGACAGCCCACCGGGTGCAGCCAAGCCATCTGCAGTGCCAGGACTCAAAGGGGCCACTGGCAAGCCTGGAAAGTCTGGCCCAAGTCTGGATGAAGTGATGAAAACCACCAAGATCATAATAGGCTGCTTTGTAGCAGTGACACTGCTGGCTGCTGTCATGCTCATCGCCTTCTACAAACTGAGAAAGCGCCACCAGCAGAGGAGCACTGTGGCAGCTGCCCGCACCGTAGAGATCATCCAAGTAGATGAGGAGGACCTTCCACCACCAGCGTCTGCAGCTCAAGAGGCGGCTCTCACATTGCCTGAAATCCGGGATCATAACAGCATACACAAACTGGACTTTCTTAGCCACAAGGCTGACTACAGCTTTCACAAACCCAGGGCAGAATACAAACCACAGCCGGATTTCACCCTTCACAAGCCGAAGGCGGAGTATACCACATATAAGCCAAATATGGACTTCAGTAGCCACAAACCCATCCCAGACTACAGCACTCACAAATCGACACCAGATTTTAGCCTTCATAGACCAAAGCCTGACTACAGCCCATTTAGACAGGAGTATAATACTCACAAACCTAAAGCAGAGTACAGCCCCTTCAAACCAGACTTCGCGGCTCACCCAAAAGCTAGAACCGACTACAGCCCTTTCAAACCAGATTACAGCACTCATCCCAGGCAGAAACAGGAATTCAGCCCATTCAAACGAGATTACAGCACCCAACCAAAACCTAAACATGACTACAGCCCATTGAAATCAGACTACAACACTCAGCAGAAACACAAGGCCGACTACAGTCCATTCAAGCAAGGCTTTGGGACTCACCCAAGACCTAAACCAGATTACAGCCCATTTAAGCCTGACTATAGCACTCAGCCTAAGCCCAGAACAGACTACAGTACCCAGAGATCTAAAACTGACGGTACCTACAAACCCAAGGACCCTTACTCCTCCCATAAACCTGGAACTGATTACAGCGCCTTCAAGACCGACTTCAGCCCCCACAAAGCAGATTACAGCGCCTTTAAGACTGACTTTAGTCCCCACACTCAGAGACCTAAGCTTGACTACAGTCAACACAACGTGGACTACAGCCCGCATAAGGTGGACTACAGCACTCTCAAGCCCAAATACAACACCTACAAACCAACTGGCCATGGGGCCAAATGGACAGACAACAATGTTGGGAACTCTCTGCCTCGGACCATGCCCAGCACCATCACAGCAATGGCTGAGCCCTTTGTCATAAAAACTCACACGAAAGAGAAAGTACAGGAGACTCAGATTTAAACAGCCCCCAAAAAGGCTTCCTAGCTCCTGCCCACCCACCCGCACCAACCCAAGCCCTTCGTTTCCTCCTAAAATCATGCAATAGAATGCACAACAAAAAAAGGACAGGAACAACTTTTTTGTACAGAGTGCAAAGTTAAAGACTGATGATTTCTTGTTGTACATGCTTATAAATATATATATATACATATATATATATATATATGGACAAATTGAAACTACCATGGGCTGGTGATAGAGAAACATATATTAAAAAGAAATTGAAACTATTTTCTAACTTGTAACTTCTATTTAAAACAATGAGTTGTTTAAGATGCTGTCTTGACTTTGACAAATGAGGGTAGTCTTGTTTTAAAAAAAAAAAAAAAAAGGGGCATTCTGTGTGATTTTTACACCGTGCTACAGAGAATGCAGTGATAAGAGAAATATTTATACAGAGAAGTCTTTCTTTAAAAAAAAAATGAGAAAAAAAAAAGGTCAGTGACGATCTTTACAGGTTTATCTTGTAAAAGCACCAAGAATTTGTACTGTGCCAAATGTTATAAATGCAATAAAAAGGATTTTTGGAAGAAAAAAAAAAAAGAAGTATTAGAGAGATATGTTTTTTCCCCCCCTTTCCCCTTTCTCCTGGCGTATACTGTAACGATCAGACAAATGCTTTAGACACTGCAGTAAGATGCTGCAGCTATACTTTAACCCTGCATGTGCTGGATGACTCAGGCAGAATGAATCACAGTGCAGAAGTCGGTGGTGCTTTTCTTTTCTCTCACCTTCTCTCCAATTAAATGTAAAGGGGATGATTTGCTCGGTTCACCACCGATACGTGTCCTGGTGTTTTATCAAGGTGTGGCTGGTCTTCATTGTAAGTATTTGAATTAACCTTTAAAAGCTGAATGAATGAGGTTTGTCCACTGGAATATTTAATGCTCACTGAAATGCTCATGACATAGTAATGATGCCTGTGTAGCTCGCTTTGTACATGACAAGCTGATGTTATCAATCATATATCGAAGTAGTGAGGGGGGAAAACACAGAGCTGTTTTAAACTATATTGTACTTTTGACAAAAAGAAGTATAGATGCTCATTTCTCTTTTCATTGCATTGCCAGCTGTTGTGCCTTCATCAATCACAGGGGGGGTGGGTGAGGGGGGGCTTTTTAGGCTGACAAATACATTTGCGTTTACGCTGTTTACTGTGCATTTTTCATTTTTTGACAATATCACCGCCTTTCAATCATAATGGAGCCTCGCAGCTTTCTGCCTAACAAGGAAAAGGTGGCGTCAAACATACGCAGCAGGCAGGGGGTGTGTAGCAGAAAAGCAGTGCTGTTGTTTTTGGGGGGATTTTTGCTGTTACTCTTCCTCTCTGCTCACTTTTAATCACAAAGTTGGGGGCCACTGTCTCAAACAATCAAGTTCTTCTAAAAGGAAAAAGTGCAAAAAAAAGGCAGAGTGAAGTAATATATATATATATGTATGTATCCCTTTTATATTTGCCCCTATAAAGCTTCACAATTATATTCTCTAGTGATGCATGACCTCATCAGATACACAGTTACAGGCCTTTGCGGGTTGGCCTAGTAGTGCAGTTTGATGACACCAGTTTACATAACCAGTGACGAACGGAGAGCCGGTTAGGCAGAGCACCTGCAAGAGGCCACACGAGTGCCGGCAAGGTTTTTATCGCTGCTAACTCGGATTTACAGGACTGGGAGTGAAACGAGGTCGAATGTTTGAATATATAAAAAAAAAAAGAGAGAGAAGTTGACATGCCGAAAAATAAGAGCAGGGTTAGCTGAGAGCTCGGGATGTGCTTAACCTGCAATGGAGGCTTGTCAGAGGAGGAGAGTGATATGTGTGTTTGTGAGGGTGACAGTAGCTCTGGAGGTGACGGAGGGAGGAGAGTCAGACAACTGAAAGAAAACAATCCAAAAAGGAGAGAGAGCGAGTGCATGTTTAAGTAACGTTAAGCAAGTTTAGATGATGTTTTGTATTTCGGTGACTCTTGTGAAGTACGACAGCAGATGTATTCTTTAATTGAAATGGAAACATTGTGCGACGTAAGCAGGGTTAAGACGGATACGATGATCCTAATTAAGAGAGACTACTTTTAGAGTCCTGCTTAAATCACAGGCAGACAAAAATATACGTCGTGAGGAATATTTCAGCACTAAAAGAGGAGTGGAAGTAGAACACGAGACTGTGTTTATCATAAAAGGTGCCAGTCTTTGGTATGGAAACAATACGTGTGAGAACAGGGTGATCAATCTAAACCTCACGTCTGAAATCTTCCCGTCTCATCTTGCAGCTGGTGATTTGTCACTATGCTGACTCATACCTCAGACAGTATGCCTTCCTCTCTCCCACTTCTGTTGTTTACTCACAATTTGTTTCGATAGCGCGGTTATGCAAAAAAAAAAAAAAAAAAAAAAGCCGGTTAGAAGTTCTCCCTATTGTCTCTAATGCGAGGCATGTCGGAGGGATGTGTTCAAAGAAGTGGAAATAAGTAGGCGTCTCCCGAAATGGAACGAGGTGAATGGACTGGATGGATTGTAAGCTGTTGTGTAAACAGATGTAAGAAATGGATTCGGCATCCAGCTGTTTTTGAGGTAGTCTGTCATGTCCTGCGTTGCGTGGAGCTCATGATATAGCACTGTTTAATATCAAAGCATGTTGTGTATGAGGTCACATGCACCGTGCTATAAAAGGCTCTGTCGTACTAATCAGTCAACATGGCTGCAGGGTAATCAATCGGCGACCCAGCCTCTGTAGGGCACATCGCAGTGGGAAACACTTCTTTCCACCCCTTCCTCTCCTCTGTGTGTTTGTGTTCTGTCTGTGGGCTTCACTACTTATCATGAAGTCATTTTGAAAGAGGAAGCAAGGCAAGGTGCACACATTTACCCACAGTTCACAGGGCCAAGAGAGGGAGGGGGAAAGAAGAAGGCATGGGAGTGGAGTAATAGGAGGCGGAAGAATAGTCCTATGGAAATTCAGATGTAGGGAATCTAATGGTGGTGGGAAGAAAGCAGTTCGGGTCAGAGGAAAGGTTTGAGAGGCGAAGAAAAAAAAAGAAGAAAATGTGGCAAAGCTGGATGATGAGGAGGCTGACGATAGAAGGGACGAGGTGGAAGAGCGACAATGGAGAAGTGGAAGAGTGGAAGTGAGGACGCGAAAAAAAAGACGTGATGATTTAATACGATCGACATGAGAGAAAGAAAAAAGAACAGGTGCAGTGCAGAAAGGGGGAAGCAAAGCAGAGAGAGAGAGAGAGAGAGGGAGGGAGGGAGGGAAAGTAAAGGCGCTTCGGGAGAGGAGTAAGCAGAGCAAATGTGATGCAAGAGTGCCAGCTACAGATGGAATGGGGGATATATTGCCTGGCCATCACGGCTCCCACATGATTTGTGAATGGCCGGGACTGCACCGCATGGGGTGTGGTGGTGGTGGAGGAGTGGGAGGAGGAGAGGGGGGAGGGCGGTGTTACCATAGTGAAGTGCAGTGGATGAGAAGTGATGATACCAGTAATGGACAGGACCACTGGGGGTACTTAAGGCAGGGGGACTGGTGAATAAAGGCAGAGAGGATGGGAGGATCAAGAGGTCAGCGCAAATGGAACTGGAGGGACGATAACTGCACACGGTGGGGCCGCGTGCATGCCGATGGGTTTGCAGTGTGACCGGGAGGACGCCGGAGCCGGCAGGTCAAAGCACTTCCACCGGCGACCGAAAACAAACAATATACCCTCGGCCCCGTTTGAAGAGAGGAGCTGATCCTGAGAGGAAAGGGACAGTTTGAATCCCAATTATTCTAATGTGATTTATATAAATAAACAGGCACTATAATAATAATTTCTTCAGCTTTCAGCAACCAAACACTCAACTGCAAAGAATATTTAGGCATTTCAAACATCTTCTGCTTGTAATAAAGTGAGTGAATCTCATGTGTGTTCATCAACAGCAGACCTGGTAATGAATTACAGGTGAATAATTAAAGTACGTTTCAATATTCCACCTCAGCTGGCACGATGAGATTTGTGTATTACTGTTAATTCAGATGTTCTATGTGGTTTTAATGAACGCAGTTAAGATAACAACGTTAAAACGTGTCATGTGGGCTCGGTGCAGGTGGTTTACAGCAACGTGCTTATTAGCCCGTTATTTTTTTTTCCTTTTTAATACTCGATACACTTGCAGGCTGCCGCGCTCGCGGTTGTTAAAAATAATTAGGTTCTGCTTGTGTGTTCATGTATTCTTTTAATTACGATGCCTAATCCTGGGAGGTCTCCTCTGGATGTCAGCTGAATGCGGACAGAGCGTGCGGCGGCGGCAGCAGCGGCAGTCTTGAGTGACAACATAATGGGAATTCATTTTTCTTTTTTTAATTGATAATTTTAAATTACTTGTTTTTTTTGTGCGACAAAATAACCAATTTCAAATAATTTGATATTGTCACGTATAATGGATTTGATTAACTCTCAGGATTCATCTATTAACAGGAACGACGACGAGAATGCCTAATTAGTTTATGCTGCGAATGATGTATAATGCAGAGTGCGTGAGCGTGTGTGTGTGTGTGTGTGTGTGTGTACACTAGCCAGTGGACTAGTGGAGCAGACAGGAGGCTATTCTAAGCAGGCCTGGGAGCAGGCTGCCTTGTGAGTCAACATGAGTCAGGGCCAGAGAGCTGTTTGGTCCTAATGTCAAACAAAGAAACTGGATGGGCTGCAGAATCCAGATGTCAGAATTGTCATTCCATCTTTGCTACTTAACGATTAGCGGTGAGCATCCTCTTCTTCACTCCTATGAAGCTACGAGTTCGGTTACAAGATTGTTGCAGTAATGCATGGACGGCAGATAATAAAGCCTGTCGACACATTTAATGCGATGAAGATTTGACGCTGTAGAACTTCACTCAATTGGAACGTGGCTGCATCTTATTATACCCGTTTGATGACAACGCTCATTGTTAATGGGTGAAAGAAACCAGCCGTTAATCAACTAGTTGACTTCCTTATAGGAGAAGATGATGACTACTGAACATCAGTGGCTGTGAACGGCTCCATTATGATTTCATTTCTACACATTTCTCTTTATATCAGCAGTGTAAAGATGAATTAAAAACCGGAGGGGGGTGTTGATGGACTGGAAGAAAACAGCGGAGTGTAAGTCGATGTGCACCGGTGCATTTTCCCTTCTGACTGTGTGAACATGGATGCAAACAGCCATATTCACTGACCAGCTGGTGGTTTGATTTTGTGTTGATACCGAGGGTCAAAAGGAGTCGGCCTGGAAATAAAAAAAGATCGCAGTACACCGTATTTTCCTGGCGACGAGCCCGGTGCTATCAAGGATGTGGTGTTAATTAGGTGGAATCCAACAGATTCCATTGAAGATTTCCGCTGCTGAAGCAGAGGCTGTGTGGCAGGTGGGTTGCGTGCCGAGAGGAGGACCACTCAAGTGTGTTACACCCTGGAAGACACACTTTATTGCCCTTTTTGGAAGATGGAAAAAATATCCCTGTTTTCTTAGCAGGCGGACGATCACTTTTATGATCCTGTCCAGTAGTTGAGGCCGAGGTGTGTGTGTGTGTGTGTGTGTGTTGTAACTCAAGTCCACCGAGACACATGATAGGAAGGGGGGGGTGGGTTGTGTGTGCTCGCAAAACACAGATAAAGACACACTCGCACGTACACACACGGCAAAAACAAGCTATTGACCGTAAACTTTACTGCTTTTTTTTTTCCCTTCAGATTTACGGCTGAAGAGAAATGATCACAGGGCCGAGCGGCACGGTGCAGCAGCGCGCTCAGGATCCACCCTTCACCTGCCGAACGACACAAACGGGCTTACAGGCACACGAAAAAAAAGAACGCACAGTTCTAATTCCTTAAAACTGCCCCCGCTGTGCAGGAGTGCTTCCAATCATTCACGGCGAAACAATGTGTGGAACCCTCGTCGAGGTTCCTTTGTGTTCCTAATTGAATTAGATTGAAATATCAGTGTGGGTTTTTATAGTTATGCACGATTCAGAACACCACAAAAGAGAACTGGGTCATGAACGGGAAACAGTGGACCCACAATTCAGTTCATCAAAGCTTTCCAACGCCGAGCCGCAGAGACAGCAACACATCTACAGTGCAGACCAGTGGAGACAGTTTACTGAAGTGTGGGGAAGCTCGTCTCCTCCGTTTCCTGTAATATCTGCAGTCATCCGGACATTTTTCATCCATGTTCTTCTGCACACAAACGGCGTGTTAGACAATCGTTGCCTTTATGTTGCAGACTGAGGGAAGAGAGGGGAAAAGGAAGCCTTTTTCTTTTTCCCACAACTAAGGAGATTGATGTTCCATCAAACAAGCAGGGCAAGTTTGAGAGCTACAGAGAGCGTTCGGGGGATTTAATCTGTTTCCAGGATGAGAGTGAATTTATTTGGGTGTAGACATTTTGGTGATTGTGGAGGAGTGGAATCGGGGTGACAAAATGGCTCCCGGCATCGCTGGAGACATGTAAGAGAGGAGGGAGAGAACCGAAAGAGCTAAATAAAAAGACTTAACGAAGCTGGATGGTGGAGTTGGGTCCATTTGTTTTTAAGGCTCATGCACGAGCTTCATGCTACGCTAACAAGCACTTGACATCGTGACGCATTCCGGGAGAATTAAAAAGTAACCTACATCAGCATTCCGTGCCGACGGCATCACCGGCGCTATTTCCAAACTTGTATATCCCATTAGTAACAAGCAATATGACAACATGATTAAGTCTGAGAGCGCAAGTTGTGTTTGTTTACAAGGAAGCGCGAGTGTTTCGTCGGGGTGACGAGACGAGGCTTGGCAGTTAGTCTCAAGGAAAAGCTTTGCCTTCATGACAACAGTTTGTGGCTGACAGCGAGGTGAGCTGAAATACAAGCTCACATATATATTAGATTAATAGAAGAATATCCAAATATCGTCAAATTCAAATAGGGAGTTCAAATCGGGAGCAGCTGCTGTGTCAAGTATCAGAACTAGTTTGGGATGTTTGGGATGATATCAGATTGATTAGAAAATGTGCCAAACCTACTGGAGAGTTAGTGCATCGCATTCTTCATGACAGGAACTAAAGAAACAACTAAAGCACCGTGATATTAAGGACAAGAGGTGAGAAGAAAAGGAAGAAGAAAGAGCCGATAAGGTGACGGAGATGGATCAGCACCGACTTTGTGTCGCATTAAGAGAGAGCTTAGTATCCTCCCGTGCAGCAACCTCGTGAATTTACACAGATGTGGACTTTAAGATGATGTGCCAGCGACTGCCGGGGAAAAATGTGCAAACGCCTCGCACCGAACGGCACATGAAAGCAGCTGTAAGATGAAAGCTTTGACGAGCCGCATGGAGCAAAACCGCGGGTGTGAAACACAGATTTCACTTTGTGGCGAGAATTATTCCGCCACTGCAGCATGTGTGTTCATTAGTCCGGGGCCAGTTGGGATCTTTAAAAAAGCTAGAAACAAATCAATGGCCAACTTTTTTTGTTTTTGCAGAGGACAAGTCTTCCTGCCCTACTTGGAATATTGTGTTTTTGTAGAGGCAATTATTACAGTTTGCACTGATGCAACCAGATAAACAGCCTGCTCAGGGGCTGATTTATCCTCCTGCGTTGAGTCCGTCCCATAGGTACGCGCAAGTCGGGTTCATTTGCATGCACGGATCAAAACTGGATTCATGATTGCATGTGTCTCTGTGCAGGAACTTGTGTAGGAGTGACTGCAGGTATCCTGCACCAGGCTAACTATACCACCTCCGCACAAAATCCAATCAAAGCCTCTGCCAGCCAGGAAACAAACAAGCAAAGAAACAATTAAATCCAGAAGCTGCTTATTAATGCCAATCAAGACAAAACAGAAACTTTTACTTGTTAAGACCTTCTGAAAAAACAACAAAGGGCATCAAAGAAGAACAAGAAATTACAGAACAGGAACACGTAGCTCATTAGATAGAAATTGGGACTCTTACAACCGAGTAAATAAATATGTGAAAGAAAAGCTTTCGGTTTTGATACAAGAAGAGACCAGAACAATTGAATTCAACTGCAAGGAAACAGATCGTTTGGATCGGATCCGACAAGTCCCTAAAGTCTGCAGCCAGATACCTGGAGTAGATAACACGTTTATTTCGACGATGTTATCAGTACAGCAGATACTTTTAAACGTACTTGTCTTGAGAGCTGTGTAAAGCACTTCACAACCGGTGGGGGGGGGGGGGGGAGGCATACT
>CAAKHC010004032.1:0-12670 GCA_901007825.1 Macroramphosus scolopax | reverse complement strand
GTCAAACTCTCTAACAGATTAGACGACAACACTGGGATGAGTGCAAAGTGGATGATGAGCCATCAAAGAGGTCGTATAACATGTGTGTTCAACCTGCTTCCAGTTAAGACCGGTCCTAGTCTAAGTTATGTCTTTGGGTCTCTTTTAACATCAACTTTAGTAGACTTCCAGGACTTTTTGTAGAGTTGGGACAAACTTCAGGCTGCAGGTGTGTTCACGTTTGAAAAAGAATATACTGTGATAAAAGGGAGGTGCATGAAAGAAAGTACATGAATAACAGAGACCGTCTGTGTTTCAAGGGGGGAGCCTGACTGGGCTGGAAGGTAGCGAGAGAAGGTGTGCAGGTTCTGAGTCTTATAGAAAGTTTAAGCTTCTGCAGAAACTTCTCACACACACCATGAATCTTGTATGTCTATTGGATGAGCGTACCTAGCGTAAATTGAAACTCTTGCCTTTGTTTTCTTAGACCCCTCAGGACCCGGGATGCATTGTATATTCATGCGACGGGCGCTACGACATACACTATCCAGCGCAGGGAAAGGTGCACAGGCAAATGTTACGCATAAAAAAAACATGACGGGAGCCCCGGCGTATGTTGATCTGGGGATTTCTCGTTCTCTCAGAGTTCTTGAATTAATTAGCAGGGAAGTTCATACCGCTGCAGATACAAGACAGCGAGCAGGTTGCCCCGTGTATTGATTTATGCAGAGTCGCCTAATGAAAGTTTTTGTTGGGGGGGTTGAAGCCGTCAACGACGTCCTAATGAAACAACAGCCCTTTATTTTCTTTGTCTTCTCCATCCGAGCGCAGGTTTACTTTAATGAGCTGAACGGACTTGACAGATGGGTTTCTCAGGACTCAAAGACATGAAAAGGCAGCGCAATCAGATGTGTTAGGCCGTCCTGGGTTCTACATTTAATGTTGGAAAATGAATGCAATGCATGCTTGTGCCTGGTAATGTGTATGTTTGTTAATGCATGCTGTGCACACATGTTTTAAACATTTTGCATGAATAGAAAATGCACATTTTTCCATTTGCATTTACATTTCTGGTCAATACAACAGTTGCCCTGTAATAACAGGTTGAATGAAAGATTTACTCCCAAGACAAGTTTAACCTTTAATATTTGTTCGTCTTTTATTTATGTTTTGTGATTAAAACTTTGTCCTTTCACGCAGCAGCACCTCAAACTCTGTCAGGCTCAAGTAGCCGTCGGTGGTTACGCAATCACCGAGAAGACCAGCACAAGTACAGCTGCAGTGACCTTAAGGAGGGCGCACACGTTCCCTTTTTTACGGGTTTAGTTCCGGACACCTCAGCCTGTGTCTGTCCCATTTGTGAGGAGAGCTGCAGGATACGTCGGCTCATTCGCGGAGACAGACGAGGGGGGAAAATGAGCCAGGAAAAGGCTAAATGAGGCCACGGGACGGTCAGCACAGAAGAGTTATGAGAAACTGTCGAGTCAACTTTCTGTAGCACATAAAAAGAAAAAAAGGTCTTCAGTGTGCGTCAGTGACCACACAAGCAAAATCTCTATTTGCATCCTTTGATGTTTCCTGGGATGCTGCATTCCTCTGTAGTAGATCATCAGTGAGACACTGAAGCAGAACTACAAACTGGGATGTTTGTTATGGTTGGAGACAAAACAATTAAAGATGAGTAAATAAGAATTCTGTACTACAGTCGATTATTTAAAAAGATCGTCAAAGCAGATTCCTGAAGAAGGAGGAGGAGGAGGAGGAGGAGGAGGAGACACCGGTGGCCAAGATCATCTAAAAGTATTTATAGAACCAGGACAGAGCTTACGCATGGGACACTGGGGCTACAACAGAGCCTGAATAAAAGAGAGGAGAAGAGATGATGGTAGCAGAATACAGAGAAAGAGAAAAGATACAATAGAGAAGAAAGGCGGGGGGGGAAGGAGGGCAGAGTGTTAAAAGAGAAAAGCTGAATAAAGTCGTTTCTGAGGGGAAGATATTCGAGTTTCTGCTTGGTTTCGTTCGGGCTACGATAAGGCCGGAGCTGCGTTCCTCAACGGGAAGAGACTACTGAGGAATGAAATGGACAAAAAAAGGTTTAATTATAGGCGTGTAGGCAAATGTTTCGAAGGGCTTCTCAGGCGGAGCTCTTCAAGAACGGAGGAACAATAGGAGTTAATCTGGTTGTGTTAATAATCCCGTATAAGAAGTCAAAGCAGAGGTTCAGGAAAATGCACAGATGCTTTTTTTTCCGCCGAAAATGACCGATGGCTTCCGATACGGGACCCGCACGCAAACACATCAACTTACCGCGGTCTCCCGTCTCCCCGCAGCATTCCGAGTACAAGCCGGGGACTCACTTAGCAGAGCCAATTTGAACCTGGACTATGATACATAACTCACACCCTGACGTCAAGATAAACATCTGGGTCAAACTACAGGTTATTAATCTACCTGATCTCAGCGACCAACGAGACGTACACTGATTACTACCGACACCCCGGTAATGACGCACATGCACGGCCGCGGTTGTACACATGCTGCTCCGTATAGTGGCCTGAGGCGCATGTGTGCACATGTCAGTACGCCGCACACCGCAGATGACATCTGGTCTGGTGAGACGTCGTCTTAAAGCAGCTAGAATCTATACGTTGTTGTGTAATATCCCCTGGTATTTGCCGGGTGTGTTATGTCATAGCGAAGGCTAGTACTCGCCAGCCATCTTGGCCACGCCCCTTTGACTCACCAGTCAAAATTGGATACAAATTTTTGACTGTCGATCAGTTTGAGAGTGACGGCAGGTTTTGAGCACTAATGGTTATTCAAATCTGTCTGCATCTGCTCGTTCCCGTAAGCACAACCGCTGAGAATATGATCAGCAGCGAGATTGCGCAACACCTCGTTTTGGCTAGATCTGTTTTCCCAGTTTGGCAGACGATTGTTCTGTGTGGGGGCGGGGACGTGCAACACAACACAAATCTTAGGTGTTATGTGTTTCTCTATTCAGGATTCCATAAGTGATTGGTCTTTGTTTTTAAATTGTCTCCATCCGTCCGTCCGTCCATCCGTCCATCTGTCAATCCATCCGCCTGCTGCTATCCCGCTGCAGGGTCACGGGTTTGACACATAGAGCCAGACAACCATTCATCGCGGACAATTCAGAGTCTCCGATTAAGCTAACGGCATGTTTTGTTGTGTGGGAGGAAATCGGAGCACCCGGAGGAAACCCACGTAGACACGAGGAGGAAAAACTCCACACACAAAGGCACTTCCACGATCTTTATTCTAGCTGTCAATCTTCTCACAGACCAAAACTAATTACATGTATTCATATGCATTCATTAGCCGGCAAACCGTTTAATTTCTAATAGATTTTCTATACTTGGTAATTGTTTTCTGTTGACCCAACGTCAAACAAGCCCAGGATGGATTTGACCTCGCTCCCTCCGCAAACCAAGCCGAGGTAATAAGATCCGTCTTGCGGAAGGAAGCATGTGTTAACGTGTGCCCGCCGTGCAGCAGCAGTGTCAGTCTTCTGCAAATTACATGACCATAAATCATGTCGCAGACTCTGCATATATTGATTAGCCTCTGACATTGTGTTCGCAACCCGCCGGATGCTTTGCGCTCTCGTTTTGGCCTTTCTGCAGGTATGAATGAATATTTGCGGGACGTCATTAGCGTCAATCTTTTCAAATGCTGCTAATTCTTATGTCTGAAAGGACATAATAAGGGCGACGACAGGCCAACAAAGACCTTAAGGCAGCAGAGATGGGTACGATAAAGGTACTACTTTCCTCCATCATCCATATGACTATTATCATATTGCCATGATATTAATATATGCATGTATGTAAGTGTCAGGATTCCTTTTTTCACCACTCGATTTATCCTCTCTTATCTATTAGTAGGATGCATATTAGTTTATCTTTTAATAACTTCTTGGAGACTGAGCTGTATAATGTTCTTGCAGGCCCAATGCACTGAATTGTGATGCCACCTTAAGAAGGCAATATCCTTATGATGTATACTGATGTGGCACAGGCCACACAAAGATGCATACAAATATATTTCTTACCAGCCACTCGAGGATGTGCAAGGTCATCAAGTATACCTGTAAGGCCTCAACTCAGCTGGTCCCAATAATTGCGTGAATATCGATGTGATGTATTGCTGCAGTCGCACATAAGATCATTGACATGCAGGGGTCACGGAAGTAAGATGTTTCATGTGCTAAAAGAAAAACTGTACTTTCTGCTCCACCATCCTCGGTGCAGGTGCACGCGGCCGTGTATGCGCACTCGGATATCAAAAATCAGACAAATGGCACTAAGCTACACGCCGTGTGATGGCAGCTGCTCCTTGCTGACTCTGTGAATCTCTGTGTCCGAGTGATGGGGGTTTCATCTTTCTGACAGACTGCTGCTCAACATACCTTTCAGAGCAACTTTCATAAGTACACCTCACCTTCTCTGACCTCTTATCAGAAACTCTGAAAGCTGGTAAACTTCCGTAACCTTGCTCGGTCTTCTGGACTTTCAACAGGCCTTCCACGTAACTTCACATCAGTTGTACTTTTTTTTTTTTTTTTTTTGGTCTGCTCTTCACCACCTCGCCGTCCTTTTATCCCTCCCCTGTCCTTTCTGCCTCCGCAGCTCTTGCTTCACCTCCTCCTCCTTTCATCATCCTTCTATCCCTCTCAGTGCACTTTCAATTCCGCCCTTCCTGTGTAACACCCCTCTTTCAGACATTCCTTTACCCTTTAACTCGCATACGGAAGTGGCTCCGCAGCGAGAGAGCGAGAAGAAAGGGAAAGGTGATGGAGGAGGGGAACGGGAACTTCCCTTCAACTTGAAGCGCACCTCCGGCCGTCTTTGAAGCGCGGGCTGCTCTGGCTATTCTTTGTTTCCAACCTCCCCCTGCCCTTGTCTCAAAACATCTATCAAACAAGAAGATGCGCAGGCTTTGAGGTGCCTCAACGGAGGAACAGGTCCTTGGAATGAGGGGTGTTGAATAAGGAAACATAGGATGGTCAAAATGCTGCTGGCTAAGCAGGCTGGAAGTTCAGATTCAAAGTTGCCTTGACTGTGTTTACATCCGGCACCATCACATCCTTGTTCCCTCTGTATCAGAGTGCAACACAGGGGTTCATTTCTTGTAGGGTAAAGGGGATAAGAACCATAATAGCATGGACACGACAGACATAGCATCACATCTATAAAGGGAACATCCGTAACATTATACTTAGGCAGCCATAAGAGAGGCCTTAAAGAGCTGCACGCTAATTGGAAGTGAATAAAAAAGAAAATAAACCAAACAGGAAAGGGGATCATTTGTATCAATCAGGGGCTAAGGCAAGCAAATATGTGTCATCTCATTTCCAGCAGATGAATCTCTTCTTCCGGGGGACCCCGTTAATCAAACAGGCTCAGGGACTTATCGGCTCTAATGTGCCTCTAACGGTTCCGCTAATAACCTTTTGTTTTAATAAAATAACTCCGGCTGGATTGACAATGTAAACACCGTCTCACACACGCCGTCTTCGACGTGAGGTAACATAGTCGCGAGTGTCTCAGCTAAACGGTCTTATTAAGGGATGATGTCGTCCTAAATGTCGGTCCTTCTATGCAGAGTCCTTATTAACACCGATCGGGGCCGTTTCGTTTCCCAGCCGGCAGTTTCATGACAAAACAAATAGCAGCGGATGGCGAAGACAATCGGAAGCAAATTACAACATTAATTAATGCGTCGATGATACAGTCACGCATAATTAAACTGCGACGTAATGCTTGGCAGGAATACGCGGTGTTTGTCCGACTTGAAATGGAGAGGAACCGGAACGCTGGTAAACTGAAATGGAGATAAATTGGAATGAAGTTTTTTTTTTTTTTTTTTTTACTGCTGCAACAATAAAATGTCATCGGCTGTGAAAAGCATAAGCACCCGTGCCGTTCCCATAATCTGGAAGGATCCGCAAATCATCGTCGGGCTGCCAAAAAGATACAGTCACACTGTTTTTATTACAAGCCGCAAACTGTCAAAGACGGTCGGAGGAGCTGAAATACTGTCAATGACTGGACCCGCTATCAACCAGTCTATATTTCATCCCTTCTGCATCTCGCCCTGAACTTCATACTGTTGTCTTCCCACGCTGACAAATGGTATTAATGACGGAGGGAGTGAGCGCTTTTATTGTCGTGTGGTTATGAGTCATCAGGGCCACCGAAAAGGCTCGGGAGGAACACAAAAAAAAGAATAATTGAAGATGGGAGAATGGACTGATGGTTGTTAAAAGGTCAAAAGAAACAACTTTTCATTCCCTCAGTCGGTGGATACGGTGAGCAGAGGAATCTAAAAGAGGTGATGTTGTTAGGGATCTGACGTTAGCTGCACATCCGCTCGCTTACTGATGAGGAGCTGAATCAGAAAATATAAGCAGGGCAGAGCAATGGTCGGATTCAAACTTGGCAGAGAACCAGAGGGTGAAGGCGAGGTCAGAGTTGACACATGCTTCACGCCAACCGTGGTGTTGTGAAGGAGGGTGAGTTGTACATGATGCACCCACCCGGCCACCCTTCCTGCCCTCTCTCGGGGGTTGGCGGCCGAGAGGTCGCGGGGGAAAGTTGAAACTGACCTCTGAGCTGGCAGGTGTCACAGCAGGGCACATACAGCGTGTACAAACACTCTCTGATACACCTGAACACTGACGGATGTGACCAGGGAGAGAAAAAGGGCTCTACCCACCAGCGAGGAGGAACGTGATGAGGCAGGTTTCTTTGGGCATGTAGAGCTTGAGGCGGGAGCCGCTGAAGACGTATTCTACCACAGCTTCTGACCGGCCGGCCCTCTGCAGGAAGGGCAGGAACTGCTTGGCTTTCTGTGTCTCCTGGTGGACCAAGAACAGAGAGGAAGGTTAGAGGAAGCTGCAACGAGTGCATGATAGGAGGAAAGACTCTCACGTCAATAAAAGCAATCTTCAAAATAACCTAAATGAACAAGAAAGACTAAATAATGATGAAAGATCTGCAGGCGTTTTCCCCCAAACATCTTTAAATCTTAGTCAGGCCTAATGAAGTCGTCACCACTTCTCAGTGACACGTCTGGAATCTCATGCAATCAAGAATAATTTCTCTCCCTTCCTGCCTCCATCTCTGTCTGCAAAGGGGTGAGTCACGAGCTCACTGGTGGTGCCTGGGCCAAAAAAAAAAAAAAAAAAAAATTACAAGCAGAGCTTAATCATGTGTACTCAAGCAAGGGCCGGCGATGCGGCGGCAGTAGGGGAAGATTCATAAACGATAAAGAAGAGAAATAATTTAATATGTGCCTACTCCAGGCAGGAGCATGTAGGCACAACAGACCGGTGAGTCACGGACCGGCGTGCGGTGTGTGTGGCAGAGTGGCCATGGGAGTGGGAGCAAAAGGCTCCGAGGTAAGGACGGAGTACAAACAAGGAAAGTCAGAACCAACAGATGCATTCGCATTGGATGAGAGAGAGAACGCCAAATATAACGTGTATTCACTGAATTTCTTCGGATTCGGGGGGGATTGGCGAACGACCCAAACGGGCCGCGCGGTAGAGAGAAGAAGATGGACTCGTGACTCACTCCAGATCTTGACACTGCGACTAAAGGCGATGTGCCTAAGCCATTAGATGCATGTCCTGAACTCCACCCACTGAAGTCTAAAGTAGCCACTTGAGTGGGAGAAAGCAGATCCAAACACTTGTTCACACAAACAGATTTACAGCACCTACATCGTGTGGGCCGTGCAGCCCAACTTGGTTCAGGGAAAAAAAAAAAAAAAAGGAAGAGAGACACGGGAGGGGAGAGGAGAGATCATTATGCAACCTTTAGAGGTACGAGGTGAGTCAAGTACTTTATCCACTCTCCTCCCACCACTGCTGTTCATCTCCTACATTATATGTTTATAAACCCATCTCTGCTCTATTTGTGATTGCTTCCCACTCAATGTACATAATCCCTTTCAGCAAACCCTTTTTTTTCTTGCCACCAAACTAAATGGAAGCTGACGTATAGGAGTGTGTATTTTTGGTATGTGTGTGTGTGTGTGTGTGTGTGTGTGTGTGTGTGTGTCTCTCTTGGTGTCAACAGACACACACACACACTGCTCACTTTGTTTTTCGTTGTTTTTCAGTTGAATCTCTTTAAAACACAAATCCAGGCTTCATGTTATTTGTTATTAGTTTCATGTAATTGAAATTCAGTCTCGTCTTCAATTCAACGTGTGTGTGAGAATATTTTCAACTTTGGGGTTGATTTCCTTTGTTTTTAGATTTTTATATAAATGTTTTCACACATGGAAGAAACAAACTTTTGAGTGGAAGGAGACCTTAATCTTTAGATCTCCAAGAAACTGATCCAGCAGCTGTTAATAACATTTTGTAAATAAAGTTAGAGTATGATTTTATTTGATGGTAAAACAGATACTGTAAGTGTCCTCCAACCACCTGTTGTGAAAAGTTTCAAATGAAGCGCACCGATCCATCGCTGCAAAGATGCCTCTTTGTTCACATTCATCCCGTTCAGCTCATCGTGACGTCCTCGCTGAATTCGCTCCACCGGTTACTGACCACAAAGAGACACAATGGGTCAGCTCCTTCTCAGTATTGTAATCAAAAGTATACAAATACTTTCATAGCAAAACGTGACATGTTTGAAATGTTCAGCTGTCAAGAAAATACATTCCTTAAAGAGGCCGATACTGTACGCTACCAAGACTTTTTCTTAGTCTGATTTCTCATGTTGGTTTTTCATTGTGACATCCAGGACGGCAAGTTTCTCAACATATATGAACAGATATCAGCTGAAAAAGTCAAAAACGTTTGTTAGGACGTTGAAATGAATCAAATGGAGAGGTTAACATTTCCTCCCCCGCATCAAAGATGTTTCGAGCAGAGCGACGTTGAGTAACTGAGATCGGAAACACCAAGCTGCAGCTGAAGATTCCATCCCAATGAAGATCACTGGCGGCAGAAGCAGCCATACGTCCTATAGCAAACTGATCATCAGTGCCAAAGCGCTTAATGGGGCAGAGACAGGAGGTATGACCCCAACCATACTGTCTGTCCAATAAAACAACCAGCAGCCTGTCATTTACTATGTTATGTCTTCTGTTTAATTAATAAGATCTGAGACACTCCTGCTCTGCAGACAAAAAACCTTCTTCACACCTTCTCCTGTTGTGCCACTCTCAGGATGAACCTGACTCTAATATGTGGCTCATGTTTCATATAAAGCGAAGGTTACAGCTACCAATAATCCAAGACACAGGGAGGTTCTGTTGGTGTAACGTCAGCACACACACACACACACACACACACACACACACACACACACACACACACACACACACACACACACACACACACACACACACACTCCAGGCTCGCACAGGTCAAAGGCCTGAACTTCCATTGTCGCGCGCTTGAACGCAACTAGGTCTCCTTTAGGACCCTGCGGTAACCTGAGGGTTTAAGCTCTGTGACGTCAGAGGAGTATGTTGTGAGCAGGTCCAGAAAGATGGCGGAGGAGGAGGAGAGCAGGTTGAATCACACGAGCATCTCAGAAGGTAAATGAACATCAGCGACAATTAAACGATGTTTCCGACGAGACCAACGACCGCGAGACGTCGGTGAACCGCGTTATTTAGAAATCAGCGTCCAACAATCAATTCGATTCTGTCATCCCGATGTGAATAACCTAGACCGGGTCGTCTGTGAACCAGAACCAGGCTAACCCGGGTCGTCTGTGAACAACAACCAGGCTAACCCGGGTTGGCGTGCCTTGTGTGGACGGTCATCATGTGAAGCACAACTAGTTAGTCCCAACGTCTCCTCGTCCTCAGGTCATCTATGAACGCATGTTTATTTCATCTATTTTTTGTGACGTCACTTTGACACCAACTTACAACGACATCACACGCGTCATCTGTGCAGAATTACTTCTGTGATGTCACACTGATTATATTAATATCAGTATTTACTTATTAATTGCATCAGTATTGGACAAATTCCATTAACTTTGCAGCTGTAAAATGTAGTTTGATGTTAGAAACACTAAATTAAATGATGTGGAGTTTAATACGATTCATGTTCACAACATGCGTTGGTAAGATGCATCAAGCTCTTGTCATGCTGTGCTCTTGTCATGTGTGTCATGCTTGGTCCGGCCTCACAGACTGCTCGCCCGGCTGCCTCTTGTTAATGTTCTGCTGATATGCTGACTAACCGCTCCAGCTCGCTGCCACTGCGGGAACACGGGACACTGAATTCACCGGATCACTGATCTTTCTGAAGCCTTGTCTCGGTATGGACATCGTCTACTTGCTGATGGTGTGCTCTTCCCCATGCGGCCTCGGGCAGCTCTGTTAGCTTTTGCAGCACTTCACAGCGTCTGATTGTCACGTAACCAAAGGTCAGAGGTTCAATCCCACAAATGTTCAGTGAAACGCTGAAATATTTACACAAACACGTTTTGGGCTGATCAGTCAGTTTTCAGATGAAATCACAAAGACAAAAACATCATGAGATGATTCGTTATCGGCGGTGAAGATCGGCATAATGAAGCCGCTGCCTTACAAGGAGCGACGACATGCTCCACCTGGCTAGTTACTGTGAACGTGCAGCCGGCACTGCCATCCCATAATAGCAGTGTTTCCCTCCTGTGAGGCTTCACACAGATCAGATGTTAGACTGCAGATTCTGCAAAGAATATTTGACCTTGTTATGATTGAACTGGATTATTTCTCACCGCTCATCCGTCTTTTGCAGTTTTTATGAAACTCTTAAAGTCCTGAAAGGTCCAGTTTAGTTTACGACTGAGCAAAGAATCATCAGGTTAAATCCTTCACATGTCCAATTCTTATTTTGCCTATTACTTATTATTCTCCTCCAGGTGTTCAAATCTGATTATGTTTATAAACTGCCAAGTGATGATAATCAGATTATCAAATATTTAGGGTTTTCTTGTCGATCAACAGAGCCTCCAGCTCTTCAGATTTTACTCATTTAAAAATTTGTGTCAAATCTTTAATCTGGCGCCAACTCTCTCTGCAGGCATTCCGAGCCTTCAGGCCTCTGGGATGAGACGTGTGGCCCGGCCCGTGCAGATTGTGGTGGCAGATGAGGAAGAGCACTCGTTCTCCCTGCAAGAGGAGGCGCTGGAGCGGCTGCTGCTGCAGGACGAGCTGCAGGGCCTCAATGTGGTTGTCGTTTCCGTGGCCGGAGCTTTCCGAAAGGGCAAGTCCTTCCTGCTGGACTTCATGCTGCGCTACATGTACAGCCAGGTACGCCATCCTCGTACTTGTACATCAAGGTATGTTGTCCTCTGAAGGACGGGTAAAGCTTACCTGTCACCGTCCTTCAGAGGATGGCGTACCTGTACCCGTCCTTCAGAGAACGGTGTACCTGTACCCGTACTTCAGAAGACAGCCTACCTGTATCTGTCCTTCAGAGGACAGGTATGCCGTCCTCTGAAGGACAATTGCAGGTAAGCTGTCCTCTGAAGTATGGGTACAGGTAGGCTGTTCTCTGAAGGACAGGTAGTCCGCCCTATGAAGGACGGGTACTGGGACGGCGTCCTCTGAAGGACGGGTACAGGTAAACTGTACTCTGAAGGACGGGTACAGGTAGGCTGTCCTCTGAAGGATGGGTACAGGTAGGATGTCCTCTGAAGGACAGGTAGTCCACCCTATGAAGGACGGGTACTGGGACGGCGTCCTCTGAAGGACGGGTACAGGTAAACTGTACTCTGAAGGACGGGTACAGGTAGGCTGTCCTCTGAAGGACAGGTAGTCCGCCCTATGAAGGATGGGTACTGGGACGGCGTCCTCTGAAGCCTGACTAGTCGTCACCAGTTCTTTTAATGTTTTTACACCTATATTATATATATTATAAAGTGTACCTTAAAAAAACGCTGGCCACATGTTGCCAAACTCTCCCTCTGTCTCCAATCAGACTAGCGGTTTATGGATTGGCGATGAGGACGAGCCGCTGACGGGCTTCACCTGGCGGGGCGGCTGCGAGAGGGAGACCACGGGCATCCTGGCCTGGAGCGAGGTGTTTGTGGTGGAGAAACCAGACGGCTGTAAGGTCGGTTCACAAGCTGCATAAGAGCTGCAGCTCGATATAGATTTCCATAATTATATGTGACCTGATTCAGCAAAATGAGTCACAGTGACCCAAATGTCAAAATTGACATTTTGGTATCAGTGGAAGGTACTGGAAATAAGCTTTAAAATGATACCATTGTCAAAGTCCTACGTTGGATGGTTTTCAAAATATGGCCATTTGAATCAGGGTCTTCCAGTCTCTTTTTACGATTGAAAACCGGAGAAAACCACGTTTAAAGTTTTCACCCGTTTATGACATCTGTCGCGTGGTATCGTTCAAAGTTATCTTCGCGGAGCTTCGTGGATTGGTTCTTCCTGGTCGCGTCCCTGGTTACAAACGTTTCGATATCAAGTTGCTGTCCTCTCATTACACCAACACAGCTAGCGAGCAGAGATAGTGACGTTTCTGAGGTGAAGGGAAACCCCCGCAGGTCGACGTTAACGGGATCATTTCAGTGCATTTAATACAGCTTGAATGTTGCAAGTCAACTTTAAGTGTCATTTACATGCCTTTCCTCAATTATATGTACTATACAACTTTGGGAGATTGTTTTTGAATGTA
>CAAKHC010004031.1:0-21797 GCA_901007825.1 Macroramphosus scolopax | reverse complement strand
TCTCCCCAGGCCCCTGTTCACCCGCCCCCACTCCGGTCCCGGGCCTGCAGCCACGGAGGCTGCAGATACACAGTATGGGAGTTGAAACAAATAACTTATATGGTCATTTGGTTGGAAGACTTGTTTGTGTTTGTTGTTCGGTCCTTGCGGTCAGTTCCTGCCTGCTGCTGTCTGAACTCTACAACAAGTAGGAGCCAGAGAGTTACAAACACCATGAAGCCACTGACGTAACACCGCAGACACCAGTCAACGTGTCAGGACGCCCTGAAACCATCTGAATCAATTCACTGCTGTCTCATGACATGACTGATGACATGAGTCGAGAGTGTAAGCAAAGAAATAAACCAACCATCAATAGGACTGTAACTCTCTGTGATCGACTCAGAAGGCAGAAAACAGGGAGGCCAAGGAGGCCAAATCATCTGCATCCAAAGGTCCTTCAATGTAAAAACATTTCTTCAAGAGTAACGATGTCATTGACAAACTGCATTCAACCCAATACGACAGGATGGTAGAGATGCTAACCGTTACTCCAGAGCTAATGCCTTAGTAGTTCCTAAAGAGCAAAAAGCTTCATTTCACCATGTGCTGGTTCCTCACCCTCTTTAGTTTTCGTGTTGAGGTGGAGAACGTGACCCTCAGGTTGTCCTTGAGGTCAACTTAACCTCATTCAATGTCTCTAAATCAAACAAGCAAATCAGAATTCCTACGAGAACTTTGACATTTCACCCGCTGCGAGGAAGCAGGATGTTCTTGAGATGACAAACAGCGGTGGCGCCTGTATGGGGACATTTGGACAGACTTCGATGTGACCACTTACATGCCAACATTTCCCCGTCGAGAGGCGAAGCAGCAGCAGACACTGGAGGGGCAGCGTTTCCATCCACCATCACTCTGAGGACGTTCCAGGTTGTCTCCCGTCATCGGTCCGACACTGTCTCGTGTTTCATTTGAAAGGCTGTTTGGGTGCTCAAGGACGGGACATAAAGTACCTGACATATAAACTTGGGTAAAATGTAAATACAATCATTTTCTCAAGGTTTTAATTGCTGGTGTCAAATTGACCTCAATGGTAACAGATGGTAGTAAATCAGGACAAGATAAGAGTGTCAGAGTGTCCTGTTCAGAAATGGAACTTCACAAATATCATTTCACTTTCAGGCCCATGTGACCAGACAAGATCATCACACTCTCATACATCTAACTTGGCCTAATTAGGGGATTAAGAGCAGACGTTTACATTTACTCCATGACTTCTCCAGGCTGGATCACAGCTCCCAGACAGAGGCTGCCCTCAGTTCACAGACAGGCCGGTGTGATGCCCGGCCCACAGGTCAGGGCGGCGCGACCAGACGTCAGCAGATGCTGCAG
Source organism: Macroramphosus scolopax (assembly GCA_901007825.1). Classification (NCBI taxonomy): domain Eukaryota; kingdom Metazoa; phylum Chordata; class Actinopteri; order Syngnathiformes; family Centriscidae; genus Macroramphosus; species Macroramphosus scolopax. Next base: position 20,426 of record CAAKHC010004031.1, on the reverse strand, counting down.
GTTCAGCAAAAAGGCATAAGCAGAATTAATGTAAGAATGTAGGAATGTGTGTCGGGGCAAAAGGTTGAGTGTGTGTGCGCAAGAAAAAGTAGAAGGGCGTGCTGAGCGGTGCGCCGTGTGCTCACACCATAAATATCACCCTCTCTTGATGTGTGGATGTCTGCCTCTTTCCAACAGTTTCTGTGGCAAAGCACCTCTGACAGTTTGAATGGAATTATCACACACACACACACACACACACACACACCCGGTGCCATGAGGTCAGGCAGTAGCGTGAACAGTGGGTGTATTAATCCAGCAGCCCACCCAGTGTCCAGTGTTTTAGTAGACCCTGAAAACAAAGCCAAGCCTGAGCCGCTCACCAGCGTTTGTTTCCACTCAGACGGGGGAAAAGAAGTGAGGCAGTACAGAAGAAAGCTGCTAATGAGCTGATCACAAGGTCTTTGTGTTACTGAGGACGCTGTAGCTTTCAGCTCGGGACACACTCTGAATCCCCTCGTGTAGGATGTTAACATCATCATCTCTTTGTTTATAGACGTCCTGTGGAAGCTGGTGAAGCACAAATAAGTTCAATCATTAGATTCCATTCAGAAGCTTTAGGACTTAACTTGTCCATGTTTATGAAGTGAAATGACTGTGATAGAAAGGTGAAACAGATCACCTGACTCTGAACATCCAATTATTTTTGCAAATCTAATTTTTGTCCTGCAGCTCGTTGTTTTGGTTTTAAGACCCCTTGAACTATAATTTTTTCCGATATTGGAGCCTTTGTCAGCGAAATAACATTAACATGTATCAGCTCCAACTCCATCATTAAAACTACACAAAGATACTTCACCAGTCACACAGAAACCCGGCGGCAGATAGAACTGCGTCGTCCTGGCTGAGTTCTGCAGCCACAGAGGGCAGACGGTGGTCGGCGTTGAGCCTTTAAGATTATTAAACCTTGATTATTTCTCTTGACTGCAGCTCCTCTGTTCGTCTTGAAATATTGAATAATTAATCAATTTAAAAAGTAACAGATGTTAGAGGCTCATTGAAGAATGCCCATGTCAGTTTTAATACTATAAATTCATCCCTGAGAGTTGTGTTTATGTTTTTTATACTGCTTTCAACACTACTTATGAGCTACATATAAGCTTTCATTGCCTCCTCCGCGATATCTCCGCTACAGCTAAAATAACAAGGCTGTAAATTAGTACAAGGAAGATGCTTCAAGTCTTCATTTCACCCTTTGGCTTGGAGCACCTGAGGAAATACTAAACCTAATAGTCTTTCGTGAGCAGCTCTGCGTCAGCAGACGGGGTCTCGTTCATTTGATGCTCCGCAGAGCAGCTGTCGACAAAAGAAATGAAATGCACAAAGAAATGTTGTATGAAGTGAGGCCTGCAGATTGAAAAAGAATATGTCCTAACTAAATTGATGTACAACGTGTGGTCCATTTGTAAAGCCTTTGCCATGGGCACTCTGAGGCCTCATATTGGAAGAGTAGATTTCCAGATGTGTTGTCAGGCCCTCACTTATGTAAGGTAAGGAGCTGCACAGTGGGGGCGGGCATTGGCTGTCCTCGCTTTGATGGAAGAAGTTCAAATGTTGATTCAGTCTCAGTACATTAAGTATTTCTTTTTATTTGAGCAGGCATTAACCCTCTCCTTATTCACTCTGCTATAGAACTCTGAGCTTTCAATATGCTGCACATCATCTGTTTGCTGTTGAATCTGACTGCATGAATGAAACCTTCAGGCGCACGATGGCTGTGTTTCAGAACTTTTACGTAGGCTGACGACTGCAGTTCATTTATCGTCCGAAAGCATAGAAAGGTGGACCTGTCCGTCCTCTTTTCTCTCAACATGAAAGATTATAAAATGAAAAAGAATCCAAAGTTTGCTCAAATCCTTTCTTTGTGTGGCGTCGTCCCTCCGGCGCCAGAGATACGTGTTTGGTGTGCTCACCTGTGTGGACCTGCCGGTGCTCCTGAACAGGCCTCTGTGGTCCCGGGTTGTTTACTCAGAACAGACGAGTGGTTATAAATGTGTGTGCACAAGCGGGTGTTGATGCGTGGTGCTTGGCGACTTGCTTGGTTACATCATTGCAACGACTGAATGGTAGCATGTCACTGATTATGGTTTGTATTATAGGTGATGTCAGGGCCCGAGTGGAGACAGTTTCATGCCCAAGACCGGCCTACTTTTTTCCGTGATGGAGGAAATTGGATAAATTAAGCTGCTGTACTGTCGTTGTTATTGCTAACGTGCTAAAGAACAAAACACTATTTCACTTCAATGTTATGAATGGGTGGCTTGAAGTCAGGTTGAAGGTCTGAGGTGGACATGTGAAGGACAGCTGACAGGTGGTCGTCAGTGACAGAGGATCTGTTCCTGGATCTGTCCAACTTCCTCACTGACAATCTTTCTGTTTTAAGGTTAGCTGACAGGATTGGAGTGCTGCAGCTAACTCACATCTGTCTTCCAAAACATTAGAGTTGTAGCTTCTAAGAAAAAGTGGAGACCGAGAGATGTTTCATTGCACTCTCTTAGAAACGCTAACAAGCTTCCATGAAGCTCAGCAGCAATGATTGGATCGGTCCGACAGACATACAGTACATCGCCCAACAGAGCCGGAAAACACTGAGTTACACATGCCCCGCCCACCGCTCCCCTCAGCCCACCAATCAGCAGCACGGAATGCACATGCGAAAGTGTGATTGACAGGCAGCTGAGAGACGACGGGGCCTGTCAATCAAACACCTGCACAGGTTGCTACACTGTGAAGGCGCAAACGCTCACTGGCACGAACGTACCTGAATATAAAAAACAGCGGTCGACTTCACAATAAATAGTCAGGCAGTCATATTGCATGATGTTTACTAATTTACGTTTGATTTCCAATTTACCATTGACGTCACGCTGGCCGGTCAGGGACCAGCTCACCGACCGAATGTGGTCCGCGGGCCGTACGATGGCCGGGTCTGATCGGGTCTCTTTCTATCATCCATCTTCTCCTATTCAAAACTTCCAGTCATGCTTATTATTGCTACATCAAGCTGGGGCTGTATGGACCAGACCAACTATAAGCATTCGGTAGGGGAGAATTCCCTCAGGTGGAAGCATCCAGCTGATTTATTGCGACTTAGAAAGAAGATAGCTTGAGTCAGAAAAGTTGCCATGTTTTTTCAACAAACCCTTCATTGATCCTTCCATGGATCATCAGACTAGCTGGTGCCTGTCTAATACAGGCAGTTCTTCATGAATGGAGGAACCAGACCTCAGCCTGCTGCTCATGACAGTTCCAATCTACAGTCCGACATGTAAATAGGAGTTACCTGGATGTAACTCCAGCTGTATGAGACACATCAAACGCCCTCCAGCAGGCTTCCCTATTGGTTAACCATCTGAGCCTCCCCTGGCACCTGAAGAAACCAACACAGGTAAAAACCTAAACCCTCTGGCAGAGGTAATCACATATAGCAGGCCTGGGAGACACACACACACACCTGCCCATTCACAATAAGGAGGTTATATACGGTTCATATTATATCACCAGCCTGGTCTATTAAAATTATTCTCAATGAAAACTTGGTCCAGGTTGTACTCTGGAGTTCTGAGGTATTCTGGGAAATGACAGACAATAAAAGTAGAGGGAAATGACACATTGTCAGGGGGTGAAAGTGCAGACAAAAAATGTGGTGACACTAAACTACTGGAATGTGATGGACCTAATAACCAGCAAGGACAGCCAGCGTGTCATTAAGACAAACTGGTGTTTGTCTGTCTGTCTGCCTGCCTGTCTGTTGAAAACAGCAAGGGCAGTAGGGGGTTAGGAGGTAGGAAAGGAGCCGGTAAACATATCCTGTGTAATTGTCTGAGTTGTGGAGCTGCAGTAGAAGCTGGTCCACTGGTCCACTGGTCCACTGGCCCTGACGGAGGTCTGCACTCTGCGAGTACACGTCTACTTTTTGTATAAACTGGCTGTTTTTATTTCAAGGCCAGTCCTGACGTCAGCACTTTTGGAGAAGAACCTTCTTGCATTCCTGAGATGAGGAGGGATCTAGACTCAGACTTATTTGCCCTGCACCCCCACCCCCTCTGCAGCGCTCTCTCCCTCTCATATGAGCCAGGACAATAGTTTATTTGCCTTTTATACAGATTGCCAGATCTGCAACTGCAACTATGACTTTATTGTTTGACAGCCAGACTGACCTGAGCTTGAAGATGATCAATTAATGACGTGCACCGTCTGACCCAGGAACTCCCATTCAGACACTTCAATGTCTCAATGCTGTGGACAGTGAAGGAGTTTTATATGGAAAGCTTACAGAATGAGATGTTTTATGTGAGAGATCTGCAGAATACTTCTGTCTAAAACATGTGTCTTGGCAAGATAAGTGTTTTTCTTCCACAGGAAAATCCTCCTTTCATTCTTTTGTTATAGTGAAGAAAACCACAATGATGTTTACTTAAAAACCCATTTGAACATGTTCCGTGTTGCCTTTAGGAACATCAAGTACATTTGTTCTCAATAAAGAACCTTTAAATCTGCTCCCTCAGATGCTCCCTTTGACATCATTCACCTCAAGTAGACATTTCAGAGATGTTACAACACCTGATAATCTGGACTAATGATTTATATCAGGATTAGAAAAAGGAACAAAGATGAAATGAGGATTAAAATGAGGGTACAATTGAAAAAGAAGGGACATTACAGAAGGCTCAATGTGCACCATGTTGTCCCAGTGGGAGTTGCATTTCAAGCTGACTGACTGAGGTGTTGCAGGTCACCTGTATTTGTTTCGTAGATGCTTAGAAGGCATTTGAAAGTTACGTAACTCTTCCCCTTGGATCGGTTGAATTGCCTGCTTAACTGTAAATTGAACAGTAGAAGGAAAGGACATCTCAGCTGTGGATGAAGCTCCAGAGGTCCCTGTGCCCTGCGGTGGACGTGTCAGTCGGTGCGCCAGCGTTGGAGCCGTGTTGAAATGTGAAATATATCGCTGACTGCCGTGTTGAAGCTGAAAGCAGTTGACATGTCGTGACGTTGACGTGTTACAGATACTTGATGTGTGCGCTGTAAACAGGCCGAAAACCTTCACCAGCTTTTGTTATTCTCAGCCGTCTGTGAAGTACACACAGCGAGTCCATAAATATACTCAGTCGGCTGTCATGATGAAAAATGCACCCCTCCATGTTCTCTGAAACTCATTTGCAGCTTCTGGCCTCCAGTTGTGCTCACAAATCAGCCACATGTGCTGGCTGACACCGGGACTACTGGAAAATGTCACAGGTGTCACAGGCGTTTTACTGTCACTGCTGTCAGGTTGTCTTTTCCATGACTTCCCAGAAGTGCAATGGAAAGACTTTGCAATGAAAGAATGGAAACACAACCCTCTTCCAGCCCCTTTTCTGATGGTTGGTTGGTGGGTTGGAAATCACTTCAGCGTTAAAAGAAATCCCTCATGTGCTCCAAATATTGGTCCGATATAATTTTCAACTTTTTCTCAAAATAAAACGCAGCCGTCTCAGACAATGGCTGCGTGCTAATGAGGGAAAAACTGAGAGCATGCGTTTAATATGAGCAGCACGTGCCTGATGTCACAAATCTGTTTAAGAGCCTCCTTTCAACACTCATGTGAACAGTGTGGAGTCGCTCACAGCTCCGGCGAGTGAACACGTCACGGGAGGCCGATGAAGTGGTGATGCTGCAGGCAGCTGGTACCTCGGAGATGAGACCAGTGTTCCACGTCAGGTTCTACGTCAAGGAGATACTGCCAAGAAACACATCCCAGACTGTGACACATTAATAACACATTCTTGCCCCCCCCCGCCATGCACACACACACACAGCCGTGTTCCCATCACGTCAGAAGACAATACGTTGACTTACATTCATTTCCTGTAGACCTTCCCTAGTTGTAGACATAACCCCTTCTTGCTTAAGCTGAGGCCGAAGCCAAACCTTAACCTTTCTACCTTGAGGCGTTTACAGCGTTGCCTCCTCCACCCGTCACCCCGACACCACCTGTCTGCAGCGGCTGCAACCTTCACACACATTCAGTTTACAGACAACAGACCATGAGATGATGTTTAATTAGCCATTAGGTGATGATCAATTAATAATTATCAATGAATATGATGCCCCACCGTCAACATCATTCTTAATGACGCTGAACCAGCTGTTGAGAGGCACTGAACACTATTCTTTCTTTCTTTCTTTCTTTCTTTCTTTCTTTCTTTCTTTCTTTCTTTCTTTCTTTCTTTCTTTCTTTCTTTCTTTCTTTCTTTCTTTCTTCCTCTCTCTCCACCATGGTGGCCTGTAACCCTAACTAACAACCCTAACTGCAAGCTTTATCAAAAAGGAAAGTCGTAACTCTACTCTGAAATGAGGAGGGGGCGTCCGCCTCCCGGACCGGAACCAGGAGGTGTTTCCACAGAAGTGGAGCCTGATAACTGACGGCTCTGCCTTCCATTGTACTTTTGGAAACTAGGAACCTCAGGTAAGTCTAAACTCTGGGAGTGAAGCACTCTGGTGGGATGACAAGGTCCTATGAGCTATGAGTGTCGGACCATTCGGGGCTTTGTAGGTGGATTTCTGGGTTTTACATGAAGTCAGTGCAGAAAAGTTACTGTAGCATGAAGATTAAAATAAGAAGGATCAGGTGAGGATTCAAAGGAAAGACAAGCCTGAATTATCCTTTCTAAAGCCGTCTGCTAGCACACCAGCAGAGATATTTGCTGCAACTGTTTTGAATAACTTGGTTGCATGGATGCTCTTACGCAGCTCTTGGCAGGCCAGAATGATCTACGCCGCCCTCTAGTTTCTGGATTAGTTATTGAAATGCTGAGAATCTCTAAAAGCTATGAGCTTCTTTTTTTTCAAGGGGAACATGCCAGGAGGAGAAAATAAATTTCATTGCCATCTTCTTTTCATAGCAGGGACGTGACTGAATACTTGATATATGCTCACATGGGTCGACACATGCCAGAGACCCCTCAAAGCGAACACATGTGATTCATTCCCTCCAAAATACAGTTACATTAGCTGCTTCAACTTACCACAGCCCGAATGTTTTTTACTTGTCAAAGTCAGATGAAACGTGTGCGTGTGTGTGGCTGTCCAGTTTCATTCTCCTTCTCTTCATCCAGCACATCTGTTGATGCAACATGAATCCTCACAACTGAAACAGCACTTTGTCAGAACAGTGCTGTTATAGAAGTTATTGGAGATCTGAAAACACGCCAATGAAGGGAATGTCTCTTCTTCAAGGTTTGATTTATTGTGATCTGCCTTTTCAATACATTCAATGTGTCTTCTTCCTTTACCTGTGCAAGTTACATTACATGTACATCTGTTTTAGAAACATGAATGCTGCATATATATTGTGATTCTGTTTGTCTTCCTGTTATCATCAGCGGTCATGTTGACGTGATAAGAACTGCAGCTTCAGACAGGTATCAGGTTGAAACACGTACAACAATGACTGCCTTTAAAGCGGCAGTGATATTTTTATACAAACAGTAAGTAACAATGACTAAGTGTGATGTGAAAGGTCCTGCATGTAAGGACAAACCCACAGTGGATCGTCTGTCGGAGCTTCATGGCCTGCAGCGTTCAGGTTCGGTCTTTCTGCTCTCATCAGCCTCGTTTCCAGTCGCAGCAGGCAGCTGATTTCAGTAGAAAAGGTGATGCCGGTACGCTTCCTTCCGAACTCCAAACCGCAGACAAAGTAGCAGCTAAAGACCCAGATTAAGCTCCATCAGGTGGTAAGAGACACGTCTTCATATGATCGACCACTGCTCGGTGTGTAGATGAAGGATTGTTCAATACAGTGGTCATGAAATTACCTACGATAATGTGACTATAACAAATCAGATGACTTGATTTCAATCATGGCCAGGGGGAGGTGGGGCGCTGCTGAGGGGAAGGGTATCGTAGAGCCTCACCAGGACCAGCTACCAGATGAACACACTGGTTTCTGTGTAAAAAAGACTGTGAATTGAGAATGTGTGTCCCTCTTCGGTTTTGGCTGCAGGCTTATGGAGAAAAGGTAGAACACAACATTATTATTGTAACGGTATTACCTCAATAAACCAATTTCTGCTTAACCCTCCTGTTGTCTTCGGGGTCAAAATGACCCGCCACTGTGTTAAAAACCCCTACACACAGAATATGAGGACAACAAGAGGGTTAAATTTTATTTCATCCAATTATTATTTAGCAATTTGAAGTAACGAGCGAATCATCAGGTCAAATTTCTGTTCAGTTCATTCAGTGCGATATTGTTCCGTGTATTTTTAAGACGGAGGCAAACGCCAGAAGATCTGACAGGTGAAACAGAGTCATCAAAACAGAGCATCACTTCCAGTTCAGAGGAGCTGCGTTGACTGTGTGCAGGTATCGGGAGCAATAAGTGACAGATGGTGATGTTGTGCAGCCGTCTGCTGTCAGTCTGTATCCTGTCCCGCTCCACCGCCGATGCTTCAGGCCACGTGAACCTCCTCCACCTGGAGCCTGAAGTAAGGAGGCATGAGGGCAAACAATGAGCCTGCTAATTAAAGACCATATATGGCGGCGTTCTGAAGAATAGACGGTGGAGTCCTGCACGTTAGCACGGCGAGACCATATAAGTCACAAGAAACGTATAGCGGCTCCACGCAGGTTTCCTACCAGTGTGTTTTGTTTCCAAGACCTTGTCCTGCTTGTCAATCCGAACGATTAAAGCAGAACTTTAAAGGAGAACAGCAGTAACCCTTCATCCCTAAGTGCCCCCCTAATAATTCAACCTTATATCAGTAAAACAGGAGTGCTATTAGACAGCCTCATAAAGCAACATACACAAGTCTTCAATGGCCTTAAACAGCTGCAGAATGAAAGCCAGATGCAGCATCAGTGTATCATGTGAAGATGAAATCTCCTCCACAACTGCACTCATGCGGTGATTGTAAATAAGTGAGTCACAGGCTAGAAAATCAATGACTGGTTTCAACTTCATTGGCAGAGTTTGGTGCTACACTACAGGCAGTATTCCTATTAGCGTCAATGCCAAAGTGTCGGTTTCACCCAGACGGCCGGAGGTCACAGCTCTGGAAACGTCATCCAAATTGTCCAAAGAGGTTTGATTTTCATCAATTTAAAAAATCTTAAAAGGTTATTTTCTGTATTGAAATATATCAATACTGCTGGATATTTCAATGCATGTTGAAAGTTATCTCGTGGACTATCCGGTCCTCGTTAGATTCTGAAGGACGGAACAGCCTTTCGGCAGGATTGGATGTCCGAGCATCCTTAAAATGTTTGAGGATCCTTCCCTGATAATCTTCCTGACACGTACAGATATAAAACTATACGTCCGTACATCTCCTGTAAAACACTGAAACAATGGAACTACAACAATATGGTATTTGTCCACACAGAGCAGCTTCAGATTGATACTTTTAGAATAATAAATCTGTGTCACATACGTTAAAGCAGAAGTATGTGTTGCGCCTGCAGGCTGAAGCCTCTGACTCACACAGCAGGACCGCTGCTTTGATGGCTCGAGCTTCTGTATGTGAAACAGCTTGATTTTCATAGGAATCATATGAGTCTCAGGGCAGGAGGCCCCCTTCCCCAGACTTAATTAGGAAGTCAAGGCTGCTAAGAGGCTGTACACTGACCAAGACGTGCATTAAAGGCTGATTGTATTATGCAACTGGCTGAATGGCTTGCTGGTGGAAAATGTGCCCGTGGCTTCGGGATGGACAGGTAGGACAGACGGAGGTCGGAGACCGCAGCTGGATAAGACGCTGAAAGTGACAGTATGAAGCTCTGCCGTATATTTAAGATATATTTTACAGTTTAAAACAAGTGTTCCTATCTTCTTCTGGACTTACTAAATGTGCTTCTGTTTGGAATAAACAGATGAGAGAGTGAAAGTGTGTGTGAGCATATGAAGACATTTAATAATATTACCAGGCAACAATGTTGATATCGACCGTGCCAGAGTGTGTCGCTTCAGTTAGCAAAAGGCTGCAGTCAGGAAACGTATCAACATATAACGATGATGATTTCATTAGGTGAGGTAATGAAGGTCCCACAGAGTCGGCCGTCCTCGGGACTGTCGGCTCCTTTATCAGACCTGCTTTCAGCTAAATGCTAACAGAAGCATGCTAATGCTGATGTTTAGCAGATGTGATGGTTTCCGAGTTATGAGAATTAACACTCATTTTTTTTTTTTAAATGAGACTGATGGGAATTAGTTTTGCAAGTTTAATAAAAGTATTTGAGAAAAATATTTTCTGACTGGGAAATATTTAACATGATGTGTTTAAAACGGATCAGTTGTCTGTTCCAAGTTGCAATCACAATCCATCCCATAGCCATCAGAGAGGATTTTATGTTTGTGCAAGGTAATTAAGCAGATTGAATCTTTGGTGAAACTCATTTGCAACATAGTCCTCCTGAAATATTCCACAAGAGCTGCAAAACTCCCAACTTTTTAAAACCAGTTTCATACCACAGCCAATGAAAATGCTAATAACGTGAAATTACTGTTGATGTGGTTTCATTTGGATTGATTGATTTCAGCTCCACGATGTGGCTCATCAACAGAAGGTCTGTTAGCCGGTCCCTCACCCACAGACTTCAAGCTTGATTTTTGTCCTCATGTGTAATGTTTAGCTAGAAAACAATAAAAGAATACAACAAAAAGGTGTAAATAACTGTAGGTACAATATCACTTCTTTATTGAGAAAAATGCATGAGATCATTTTTGAATTTTATTCTTAATTACTTTGCATGGAAATTAATATTCATGCAATAAACCTGCAAATTGTTGTGAATAATCCTTCACCGCTTTGGGCTTCATCCACCTGGTGCCGTGGACGTCTCCCTGCATGGATCTTAAACCAATCGGTTTCCCCGTCTTACTGCTGCAGAGATGTTTGAGTCAGAACTAAAGAGGTCGACGAAGCCGCGCCACCAGAAGAAGCAAACATTGCGAGTTCATGACAGGACATCAAACTTTCTGTCCGTCTACCAGAAGTATGAGATATGAATTGTAATATCTGCGTGACGGAACTGACCTGTTGGATACTGGAAGGTGCAGGGATGAAGGGATGAAGGATCACAGTAATGACGGAATTGCAAACACATTGGTCGAGAACCAGAACTTGTTTTAAATGGCGAAGGGAAGCGTCTGGAACATTGTAATACGACACCGCACAGACAGAAAGCAATAACAGTGCTCCGTCCTCCGTGTCCCGACTGCAGTTGTAATAAAGCACACGATCCTCAGAGCAGCTCTCAGTCAGCGTCACCCTGAAGCCTGACGCGCTCAGAGCTCCACAGACATGGCAGTTTACTTTGATGCAACGTCTAGATTAATTAGAATTATACAACACAAGCTCTGGTTGGGCTGGTGTAATGTTCATATGGGCTTGGGAACAATTTGGACCATCAGAATGACCAACAGCCGACACTGAGGCCTCCATCTACGTACGCCAGGATTAGTTCTGATACAGAGTTGAGCAGGAGGGCAAGGTGTGTGTTGGTTGCTACCGGCCAGTCCACTCACATGTTGACCTCCTCTTCCTTCCTCCTTCCTCCTTCCAGAGCACTCTGGGACATCAAGTGACTCAAAGGAATTTACACTGGAATGAAGGCTGGATGTTCCATGTTTGTCTAAAATCAGGTTTTTCCAGGAGATATTGTGAGCTGTATTGGAAAGAATAAAACAGCAATTAAAGTTTGCAGAAGCTCATCACAAAGGAAAATAGGTTTTGTTATTGCCTCCACTTGCAGGTATTTGTTGCAGTCGAGCTGCAGGTGGACGGACCTGAGTGACGGTCGAGTCTCTTCAGACCGCCGTCATTGCTGCTTCTGGTTCTTGGAAATTGCGCAACAAATATAATCACTTTCTTTCAAAGTGCAAGACGTCAGCTGCGAGAACAGCCAGTATCATTACCCAGTCCCGGGGTCACTCCTTCAAATATAGACTTTGAAAGTCTAACTATTATTTTCTGTGGATACAAAAAGCCTAATGAATCTGGCAAGGACGTCAACTATGGAATATTCCATTGAAACCAACCCCTCCATTGATTGCGAATGTATGACAAGCGTATTAGTCATGCAGTGTGTTTTATTTTTCCTGGCAGCGAGGACCATCGAAGCATTATCAGTCTCCTCTCAGACTGCTGTATCCAGTTTGTCTGAAATCCCCCTCCGGCCACGCACGTCTCACAGATAAGCCAAAAATGTAAACAAGTCGTAAATGCATCTGCAAACACATTTTGCAGTTAAACTTTACAAGGAACAAAGTATCTGCCAAGTGTTGCGCAAAGGGATTGTAATGGAGGCCAAGCTTTCAGGGTGCAGGGGTTAAATGATGGCTCCTCTCCTCTGTAATCCACAACCGTCCAACAGATAAGCCTTTTCTAATTAATGATTAGCTCGTAGTTTATTGACAAACTGGTTATTGATCATCGACCAGCAAGGGCGATGCTATATTTATAGTCAGTACACATATTTGTATAATCCGGCTCTGTTGGATTGAATCAATAAGCTTTAGTTAGCTGTCATCGACCCCAAAAGACAGACACGTCCAACAATAACTGTCTTCCTCAAAGACATTTTCCAGGAGTCCAAGCGGGCATATTATTAAACACTACTTATACTAGAACTGAATATTCCTTTATAGTTCTTTGTGACATAAACGTTACTCTGCGACGGTGATATATTTGTAATGGTTATGTTACATCACCACCTTAAGCTGCCTCCAAGATATCTTCTGTTTGTCAAAGGTTCCACATCAGGAGGGAGCCCGAAACCGAATTAATGAGGAGGATAATCTGGAGGATTAATCCTAATTTAGAGCTTTAAAAGTATTTTGTTTGGATGCATTGACAGCAGTGACATGAAGCAGACAGGGACGGGGATGCATCACCACATTTTTATAACTTTCATAACTTTCTGATAAGAAGGCTCCAACATTCCGACTCGTCTGTTCACTGATGGATCCTGACTGCCGTCCGCCAGCGTCTGCAGTGGACGCAGGAAACACAGCAGAGACAGTCAATCAGCTGCACCGAGCCTGTTAATAGCTGCCCGGCTGAACGTTCCCTGTATGGATTGTTTCTGACGAGGACGGCAGTGTGTTTTCCTTTTGAACAGTTCTTCATGTCTAGTCTGTTTATTTCGTCTTGTCTCATCCAGCCTGCTCTGTGGAGAACGTTCTCTCTCTCTGAGGTGCTGAAAGTTGTCCAGCAGCTTAAATCAATTACTGTTTAAAACTACACAACACTTATTCTCTTCAAAATGTCTCAGTTCTTGGGAAAGGAAAGCTTGAGTACGAATCAAAGTATTAAAAAATGTCAGATGCATGTAGTTCGTCTGATTGAATCCTTCATCGTTCTCCAAAACGACTGAAGCATTGAATCACTGTAACTTCTACCTACGTAGAACACAGGTGGTGACACCATTGAACGTGGGTGTGTAAACTCTGACTTTGATCGGAGTATGTTCCAACTAGGTTACGTTATTTATATACGTATTTACAGTAAATAACACTTAGCTGATGTCCTTAACGTCACTGATGAGGCCTGGAAACAGCAAACATGCTGCAAGCTGTTCCGCTTCTTTGTTGCACCTTTGTGATTATCGGGTCAAGCTGCTTTTCATCAAACGAATGATGATCTGATAGCTAGCAATGTTTTCACAATGCACTTAAATGCACACTGGTGATGTGATCACAAGTGGACGACTGTCAGTACACCTGTGAACGTACCCAGGATGCATCGAGGCTGCATGTAGACATGATCAGTAGATACTGAGGGGACTCGGCTGCATGTGGCCACATTCCTTCACCAGTGTGTATGACGATGTGTCCTGGGCCTCGTTCAAGCACCACTGACTCCACTGAAGTCCCCCCAAAGGACGGATTCAGTGGTGCACCCAACGCATCATATTATTTTTATTACCGTTTGAAATGTTCCAGAAGTGCGTCAGACATATTGGCCATTTGTTCTGCGTCAAACAGGCCTGCATTTTGTTTTCTCCTTCTTCTAACTTCCTGCAGCCTCGGCAGGGGAGGGGCCTCGCTGCATCCGACAGGTTGAACAACACGATACTTGCAAAGAGAAATATTGTACATTTTTAATGCATATAGAGCAGGGAAGTATGAACCGATCACAAGTGTTCACTCGACGCAGGTGGAGACTGACCTGCCCACCTGTCATCACCCAGGAAAGACCAAATTTAACTGACTAAGCCAAAGTGAGTTATTCTCTCTCCTGAGGTCAACAGGTCAACACCTTGTTTGTCGTCTAACATGTACTTTATTTTCATCACTATGCACCACAGCACCGCCTCGAGCTACGTCACTGTCTGACGCTGTTCTCTGAAGATGTAGATGGTCCCAGCAATGGTGCAGCAATGGTGCAGCAATGGTGCAGCAATGGTGCCACCATCTGAGAGTATCATGAGTCATTTGATTAACTTTGTTTTTGCAAAGGGATGGAAATGCCCCGAAAAGCACTGGAAAACTGGAGATGTCATTTGCCAGTTAGGGCCGGTGATGGCTGGAGCTCGAGGGTCGATTCCAGCTGCCTCTCACCCAGGGCCGTCACTGGGCTGTAAGGACGGGGGGGCTCAGCCCCCAAGAAAAGGTTTGCCCTGCAAGATCTTTGTGCTCACATCTGTTTGGCACTGAACTAGAATTACACAACAACCAGTGAAGGCGAGATGGAGACTTTCTCACACCACAACAATCATTGCTCCGTAATATATTTTGAAGTCTCAGACTAACATGGTCACAAATTCAAGCCCTGAAAATATTATTAAATTAACTGATTTAAAGACTGAAATGGAACCTCCAAGAGCTGATTTGGCTCATATGCTGTGTCTCTTGGCTCTCTCCACTTTCTCATCTTGCCTCTCCTAAATAAAAAGTCAAATTAAATAAGTCTTATCTGGTTCACCTTGACTGAAATGTTTCCTATTTCATATCCGTATTGAGTTCCATAAGATTCTAATAAGACTGTGAAATCCTTTTGACTCCCCTTTGCAGTAGATGTCTCCCCCCTCTCCCTCTCTGTGGACCTCCACCCTGACTCCTACAGGTCAATAGGGGAGGTGGAGGGATTATTATTCAGTGTATTATTATTATTATCCACTGATGATAACGATACTGATTTAGTGCACTAGTCAGGTTTTTATTTGTCCAAACGGGGGTGCCTGGTTCATTGATACATGGACTCTCAGCTGTTAGCTGGAGGTATCTGACTGTTACCACCAGCAGTCATGAGGACTTACTACCTTGATAAGTTGACTATATTCATCCTTCAGGTTGTCCTGAGCTGCTCTCATCAGTTGGCTGTTCGCACTGGAGGTGGAGCCAAAGGTAGCAGTGAAAACATGGACTGGATCTTCATTCACCATATGAACAGGTGGAATGGATTTGATGATGACGCACTGACGGGGCTCTCTGTCTTATCTGACACTGTGAAGTCAAAGGAAATAGACAAATTAAATGAAAACACCAAATTATTTTGGGGGGCTTAAGAATATTGTAGGGAGGCGACAGCCCCCCTAAAACAACTCTCTTCCCTAACTTCAAACTTGGAGGCTGATTTTTCCACACTTTATGGTTTACTGTTTGTTTGTCGGGCTCGCTGGTTGAACTTGCCCAAAGCATGTTGCACATCTATTGTACCTTCTCCCACAGGCCGGGGCATGTTGTAATGTTTTGGCCTGCTGGGTAGTGAGGCTGACATGAGTCAGATTAACGTACGGTGAGAAGCTTTTTAAGTTTACAGGCAGTTATTGTGATACTCATGGTCGTCGTGCTGCTTCTAAACTCAGGCAGGACAGAGTTTAATCAGACCAGTCTGAGCTGACCAATAAGAGGAGACTTGGTGAGAGCCATGAGCTGAACCAGTGTTTTAGACAGAGTGAACAGAGGTGCTGAAGCAAAGAACACGAGAAAGAAAACAAGCCGAAAAGCCCTTCTCAAAGAATGCATTTCCAGATGCACAACAAAGCTGTTTCTACCTCTTCGTCCCTGATAAGAGCCAGTACATGGCCTTACATCTATTACGATGATGGTGAAACGACACGCAAGCAGGAGCTGGTCAGATTTAAGGATCCTGAGTTGTCCTGGTGATGAAGGAGGAGTAAATAAAGCTGCATGCACTATACCTCTCTCCTAAAACATTCCCTTCCACAGTTTCGGAGTCTTGAAATACTGATGAAAACAACTGTTACATTAAAAAAAGAAGATGCTCACAAATTCCCCGTGACATCACGAGGAGAAAACAACCTCAGACTGGTGTATTTTCATTCGTACTTAGTTTTTTATTTACATTTTATGCTTTTACAAAAAAAAACAAAAACGTTTTTTAGTAACAACAGGACTGCAAAGCCGGAACACTAGCGAAGATTCAGAACAATCATCAACTGCAACATACAGAGTGGTATTGTCACTTTTTAACAGCCAACTGTGGAACAGGATCCAGTTTAAACACTCAACACCACAGACGTCAGACCTGGTAGTTCCTCTAATGTGCAGTTTGGATGACTATCTGGGGTGTTTGTACTTTTATCCAAACTATGGTTTAAATACAGTATCAAAGACACAAAATACAACATCTGGAAGCAGGTTGTAATCATGTAGCCTACAGTAAAAAGAATATGCAACATAGGAGTGTATATAATGCATATTTATATATACACACACACACACTCACTGCAGTCACAAAGTGAAGACTAACAAGCCCCCCCCCCCCAAACTAATCAGTTCTATTCACATTTAACAAGAATATCCAAATATGCCAGGAAACAGCAACCATAATACAAAATTCACCAAAAATATATATATATGCCATTATGAAGAGCTACCATGTTTTTTCTTTTTTCCTACTTTTAAATTAACCATATGGACTGGAAAACTGGTATACAACACCGAATGTACACTAAAAAGGCATGTCCTGTATATAATCGAGATATTTGTAAAACATTGCACATAAAAGGGATAATGTACAGAAAAGAAGAGGGCATGCGGAACAACAGATCCAAGCTACACTGTGGTCAACGAGTGAGGCCCCGACACGTCGCACCGCCCCCCCCAACACATGCTCTCCACTTCACAGAACGATATGAACATGCAACTTCAGGAACAAACAGAAAGGAGCTGAACAGAACCAGACGTTTGATACCCAAAGACTTTTTTTTCGTTTCACAGATCAAACGGGGTCCTCGCCGCCTCCATTCACTTTCAGTCACATTTGAATCCAACAAAATGATACATTCTTCTTCTACTTTTTTTGTATTTTAAATATATAATTCACCATTCCAAAGACAGAATTCAAACCTTTAAAACAACACCTGTCCATTTATTGCACACCATTGGTTCACAAAAATATTTTGGGCACTTTTGCGTTTTGGACAAACAGCAGCATTTCATTATAAAAAAGGTTGGTTGAGTACAGACACTGAACACAACTGATGAAAAGCATGACGTACAAATGGAGAATTGAACGTTTTCTTTTGATACTGTGCAACTAGAGTTAATAGGTCCATTTTCTAAGGCTAGTCTCTTGAATGCACAACATCATACAGTGTTTTAAGGGGCCAAACAGCAGATCCCCCTTTGCTAAATAGCATGGACCACTAAGAATGATTATCTGTGTCTTTTATTATGTGCAATTACTGATTGCCATGGCAAATCCCCAATGATAGAGAACATTTGGTCCTGGAGGAAAAAGCTTGATTTGTACCCACATAACAGGGCAATTGGCACAACTTTGAAAAAAGTGACTGATAGGATGGCACTGGGTGACACAAGCTCTTCTTAAGACAGGTCTCAGTGAACTCGAATGATCAGGACAGGGTCATATCGACGCCCTCATCACAGCAATATTCATCTCTACATTTACAATCAACCCTGTTTGTGAGGTTATACATCCTGCTGTGATGATCCCAAATGGAAGTGCTACTTTCAGGGAGCTACAGGAGTCAAATGAAGGTTCCACCAGACAGGACAGCCAGTCACAGTCAGCAGCGTTCAACTCGTGGATTACATCCACGGGCGTCATTATCTTTATCATTATCAACAATGTCTTCGTATACAACTGCAACCATGTTTGCACTAAAGCAATTCCACACAACACCAAAGACTCCTCCTCTGTTCTGACTGAACACTGGCCGTGACAAGTGGCCACCACAATCTGCTCTTCGTTTGATCACGCACAGTCCTACAAGGAGAAAACTTGTAAAGAGACAATCATGTTTCACCTACGTGAAATGTCACCTAGACGGTCGTACAATATCCCCCAACATGTGAGTCATGTTCCTGACACACTTTAAGACACGCAGGCCAAACGTCACCTGACATGAAATGCTACATTACCACATCTTAGAGCACGTTTGGGAGTAGAACCTTGTAACTTGAAATTTCGAAGTAATTGTTCTCCCTAAATTTGAGTAAAGCGGCTTCTTTTAGCATTTATTTGGTCGGTTGTTTGACTAAAGATGCATCAGTGCTAGTCTGAGTTTCTTCTACACTCGCATAGACGACTTTTTTTCGGAGGTTTGATTTGACGACAGTGTTCAGTAAAATAAAAATGATCAGTAAAATGATATACCGCACAAACATCTGTAGGGAATACTCTGTCAATATAGTTTCAAGTTTTAAACATTTAGAAATGAAATGTACTGTGTTCATACTGACAAAAAGAAATGTACATACACACATCTGACATATCGTATTTCACAACACTCAACATACACGGCATTCAAATAGTAAAACTACAGTACAAGCTATTGCAATATAGACGGTATTGACAAGGAACTGCTTGCCTTTAGTGACAACACTGAAGGAGGAACACAGTCTCTGCCCATACAAACTAACAGAATCACTAGAAAAGGAAATACATTTTCTTTAGCTCAAAGACTTCGATTGGTCTTCTTCCTCTACAAGCTGCTTGCTCAAATGGGAACTCTCAGGCACTTTCCAAACGTAAGACAAGGCTTGGATTGAACACACCGCACATTGGCTAAGACAGAACTGACTTTAGCTCGAGCTGCAGTGCAATCACGTCATATGGGAAGAGAAACATCACTCCTGCTTAACATGATGGATCCGTTCACTTGTTTATACGTTATAATATCACTGCAAAGGAAACAAAGAAAACCTTGATGAACTTTGTTGGATTTGGTTAAAGGGCCCATATTATGAATCTTTTTCAACAAGTTAAAATGGGTCTATGAGTTCCAGAAAACATGTTTCTGAAGTTGTTTGCTCGAAATAGCTTTTTGGAAAAGATTCTTGCCTACTTCTATTACCCTCTGTCTGTGTCCGAGTCCGAGTGTTTCTTGCTGCTGCTCATTTGTCAACGCCCACTCATTAACTATTACCATGGTAACGGGAGAGCGCTCCGCTCTAGTCTCAAACATACACTCGTTTTGCCCTGGACAACGCTAACGACGCTATATTCCAGTTTAGATAGCATTTCCAAACGGGTTTTGTATGTGGAGCCCATGCTGATTGCTAGAAGCTAGCGCTAGCGGTTAGCTATAGCTTGTACGATGTGGCAAAACACTGATACTTGGTTAGTTTGGCAAAACACTGCTTTGGTAGTTCGTGTGGAATTTCAAAATAAAACACAACATCTCCGTTGGACATGGATTAGCTGGTAAACGATTTGCAAGCTCAGAAACGTATTACACTGTTTGGATTCGAGGCAGCGACCAGCTGTAACCTGTGGTGTGGTGCAGCACTACCTAAATCTACGTAGTGCTAGCAGCTTGCTAACCTTTGACAAACACTTATTTCGCACTGGGCTGTTTTGAGCGCAACATATTTCAGTGTAGAAATCATTTGCAAATGCATTACTTTAGAAAGTTCCCGTAGCTGGTCACCTTTTTAGGGGAAAGTACGCTGAGTGCAAACTAACTACAAGCTAGCACTAGCGGTCGGAGAAACAATCAGTCTTGAAGTGGTTAGCACACACCAACAGTTTTTTGCTAAGTTCAGCAGGGACGTTGCCTTCAAACATGAATTCCAGCCATGCTGCTCTTCCGTCCTCTGCGGCCGGGACAAGATGAAGTGATTTGTGCTCATTTTTACAGCCAACAAAAGAACACTTTCCATAGCTTCCACATGGTGACTCCTAACAGGGGCTTCCGAATCGATAAGACAATGGACGATATTGGAAAAGTGACTGCTTCACCTGGTGGGTGGAGACATGGTCACTCGCTCTGATGGGAAGGTGGGAATATGTAAATGTTTGGGCCCAACGCGTCACTGAACCCTGCCGGTTTTGAACAGCTCACAGGGAGACTGAAGGCAGGATACATTCAGAAACCCATATCTCACTCAAAATTGCATGGATAGTTTTTTTTCAAAGTTTCTTTGCGTGTGGAGGCACCAGAGACACTAGATAACGCCCCAAATCATA
>CAAKHC010004030.1:3463-23825 GCA_901007825.1 Macroramphosus scolopax | reverse complement strand
TTTTTCAATATTTAAACATAGAACATATTTCTGAACATACGTGTGAGCATACATTCACACTGCAGGCCGAGTAAAGCACACACACACACACACACAAACAGAGTTAGAACACAAAAAAAAAAGCTGACAAGGGCAATTTTTTGCTCCGACAATAGAGATCAAGAAGCAATCAAACTGAATTACTCTGAGTGCCAACAGGGCTGTTACACAATCTTGTAATCTGTTTTAAATTAAGAATCATCTCCAAATATAATTCTCTTGAGAGGAAATCTCTTGAACAATTAGGAGATAACGATTTAAAAGCCATTTATTGCACTTTATATTAGGGTAAGTGATTTGGTTATTTAATAAAATGATTTCCTTCTCTCATCATGTCCTTATTTTGTCCAAACAGCACGCAGCCATTGTAACTAGTAAAAGTGCCTGTGGAGGTAGAATTATTTAGAATATTATATCTGAGCCTTGCGAAAGGTACATTTTCATATGATAGTAATGCAATAAAATGCACCATTAACATTTCTTTGCTTTTAAGTGTCAGAAATCTATTCTATGCACATTCTGCAGTTTCACAACTTATTGATCTTTTTTGGCTGATCTGCAGCTCTTTTCCATTTGCATCCCATTTATTTCTTCACATTCTCTTTCAGGGAGAACTCCTCTCAGCCGTCTTCGCCCCCCGGAGGGGTCAGAATAATGTAAAACCTCAGTAGAAAAGCTTGTGATATGATGCCAGTGTACAATCTGAACAGGTTCTCTGAGCAAACAGTCTGAATCCAAAATAAAAGCCTGAGGAAAACTTACTATAAGCACACTGACTGAAAACAGTGTCAAACAAAGTTCAAGATTCTCTGTATCAACACAACAATGAGCTGTAAAATAAGGTTTACAGGGGGGGGGTGGGCATACAGAACAGAGGGCTACATAAAAGCTTGCTTGCCACTTACATAAGGTGTGTGGAGTCGGGTGTCCAGTCAGGCCGGTACTTGGCCCCCATGTCCATAGCCTTTTCCCTCAGCTCCCCTCTGGAAGGATTCTGGAAGCCGCTGAGGACAAACACCACCCCCTCCATGATCCGTTTGAGTGGAACTTGCTGCACAGTCTGGGCTTTGGCTTTCTGTTGTTTGGGTTTAGGCTCAGGTTTGGATTGACGCTCTCTCTTCTTCTCAGCAGACGTCTGTGCCGGTGAGGCTGGCAACATCAAACGTAAAGTCAAACAAGTTTCCAGTTAAGAAATATTCTGCTACCCAGGTTCAGACACCAAGTTCAAAGTGAGTTTGTGGGCTTCACCTTTCACTGCGCCGGGGCTCGGTGTGCTTGCTTGGCTGGTCTTGAGTTTGGGGGTCAGCGGTTTGCTGTCAGGCGAGCTACCTGGGCTTGTTTGCTTCGTGGGAGGAGGGCCAGCGGTGGACTGGCGCTCTTTGCTGAATTCAAATTTTCTCTTTGCTGGTGGCTAGAAGGAAACAACGATAGTAATTGTCACGTGTTCAGCAACCGTTCAGAGCCAGGAATTTCCCCATTCCCAGATTAAGCTAAGCTAACCAATAAGCATCATTATAAGAAACAAAATATGAGAATGGTATCATATTCTCAAGTAAATCTCAGCCAAAGAGCATATAAGCATGTCCTTCAATTGTTCGTCGAACTATATTACTTTTGATTAAGACAGAGCTAATGTAACAAACTTTAATGTTGATTTCAAGGAACAAAAGTGAAGAGAAAACATCGTGATTTAAAATGTGGGCTATAAATTTTCCAGAAATGACTTGACATTACGTAAAACCTCACAAACATCACAAATACCGGTAACGATAAATCACACTGCAACGAGTTTTATTGTCTGTACGTTCATCTCAGCTTTCCTGTTGTCTATGAGAGGAGCAGCTGATTCCTAGGGATTCTTTGACAGAGATGATGATGATGATGGTGGTAGTTTGTACCTGTGGTGAGGCAGAGTTGGAGGAGGAACCTTGGCCTGATGAGTTGGAGCTGCCACCAGTCTGCAGGGCAGCTGCAGCATAACTTAACTTCTGAGGAGGAGGAGAGACTATGGGGGGAAAGTGCAGAGAGTTTGTGGGGGAAAGAAGGAGAAATATTTGCACAAAGTGTCTCCGTAATTAAGATTGTCTTTGAAATCATCTCTCCCCTACTGTCTCCTTTAAGTAGCTTTGAAGGAAACCTCATTACTGCTCTGGTGCTTTCCCATTATTCAAAGTGATAACCACTTTATTTTAACAAGGACCTGAAGTGATTTAATATAGCTGCTAGGAAATTTAAATAAAGTGGATTCACCCTTGAGTGAAGAACTGGACTTAGTTGCATGGTCCCGATTGAAAAAGAGACTGCCAGGTTGTAGGCTGGAGGCGGATGAGGGAGAATCTTCCTTCACTCTGAACTGTCCCAGCTTCGTCAGTTTCTGATTAGAGGTAGACAAATTAAGATTAGACCAAATAAAAAGATTGACTGATAGATTTATAATCATTTTTTTTAATCTAGATTAAATCATGATTCTTGATCCTTCTATTTCAGCCACGATTGAACATTTGAAATTTGTAGCTACTTTTTTCTAAATGGAAAACCAAAAATCCTCTGAGGCGTCATATCAGCACTGACTATGTCCTCATGGTCTCAGAAAGCAATCACCAGAACAAGATACTGCATTACTTACTGGGGAAGTCACTGGAGGAGGATCGTTTTTGTCAGGCGGTGAATGAAACTTGACGAAGGCCAGTCCGTATGCTATGTTCTACGAAGTACACAATATTTAATTTCACATGTAGCAATGAATCTAAGCCTCTCGGTGTAATGTTTATATAATCCCACCACGACAGTCCCTGGGTGGTCAAGCACTTACCTTACTGTATGGCTGGCTACAAACAATTTTCACCCTGTCCCACTTCTCCTGTGCTGTGCTCTTCTGCAGTTGGTTGGGCGCAAAGAATCGCACCCTGTTTAGGTTGGTGCCATTCCGGCTCTCTGTGGGGGACATGAAGGAAGACGTGACCAACAGTACCTAAAATAAAAGAAGAAGGAGACTGACGTTAAAGAACGAAACTGAGAAAAAAATGACAAATCCTGATAATAAGTGAGTGAGACACTTTAATTGGTTTGGCTTGTGATAGTACCTCATAGTCCTGGTCCCTGACAGCTGAAGAATTCCCCACCAGCACCTCAATGAAAGCTGAACCTTCATTTCCAATATCGATGCTGTGTACCTGCTCCTCCTTCTCAAACTGAGAATAAAAGTAAAAGAGCACTGGTTAAAAGAGGTTACAGAAAATACAAGAAAGACAACGGCGGCAAAAATTGAAAGGATGACACCAGTCCCTTCTTTAAAAATGCACAGGAAACATAAAAACGTTTTCAACAACATTGAAAATGTTTTACTTTTCGAGACAATAATACTGAGAAACAATTTTAAATACTTCATAGATAAGTTTGTTTTCAGAGTTTATTTAAAGGCCGATGTAGCTTTGGCTTTCCTAAGATGCTCATGTATCATGAGAGGTTTGATCTGTTTTCATGCCACGGGCTGAAAGGGAAGGGAGAAGAAAAGGAGAACGCAGTATGTTCTCGTCTCTTAGAAGTCCAAAACATAGCAGCAGCTGTTTGTAGAAGATGGAGGCTCGAAACTGACTACGGTCTAACAACTAAATAATAAACAAACCTGAAATCAAAAGCAAACATTTGCTGTGGTCGGAACTGATGAAATAAAACAACAGCCAAGACCAAATCAAAGAAGAGGATGATATCTGCAGAGTAACAAGGATGTCTAAAGGAGCAAATATACAACATCAAAGGAGAGGTAAGATGCAGAAGTCTACATTTTTAATTGCTGAACTTGTGGAAATAGCTTTGGATCATTATTAGTAGTGAATGCACTGATGGACAGATACGACTAAAAGAAACCTTTCACACTGATAACATCAATGTAGTGATTGTATTTGATATTCTGTCAATTAGCATTTAGCATATCGCTCTTTTTTGTTTTTAGGGTTAATAACACAACAAAGGATGGATATCATTTCATTAGTGGACAAACAGCTCGGGTGTGCAAAGAATAATAATAATAATAATTGAGGTGCTAAGGAATCATGTAAGGTTTGGACCCTGTAAACACCAAAAGCCTGACAGACTTTTTCGATTTAGCACGTAAAAATGTTCACTTCCAGTGTGAGGTATCTCATTTTGTCTCTTCAATAGAGAACTTCTTCCTCATTTTTTCCTTTAGAAATTCACACACGTATTTATTGTAGCCACTATAATGTGACCCAATTCCCCCTCAATAAAGGAAACTATTAGAATCACAGTTTCAGGAAACTCTGGATCCATTTTATCCAGACCAAATTGGAAATATCTTCTACAGCTACTGAGTAGCAGGGAAATACATAATTTACCTGCAGAATGATTGATGTTTGCTTTTCACCAGGTCTTGCCGCTTTCCACTTTCTGTACGTGTCGGCGCTCAGCAGGTTGTCTGCTTTGTGGGTCTGTTGGACCAAGTGAGTGAAAAGAAGGCAGATATCTGAATAACCGCCCTGTACAGACCATTTAAATGTGCATACTATTTCTTCATCAATATCTCATTACAAGCGAGAAATAAACTTACATTGTCCTCGGTGCTGCAAGACACAACGTGCTGTAGTTTGATTTCTGGCATTTTGTTGCCGCTAAGACTATCAGTCTGTGTAGTGAAATAGACAAACCGATCTCTTGCCTTGACGCTACGTGTTAGCGTAATAAACTAATAAAAAAACAAGGAACAATACTTCCTATGGCAGTGGGAAATAGTAGTTAGTTGCTGGTCAACGTCAGAAAAAATCGCCCTGGCTATCTTGATAGCATGCTAGTAAACAATAGGAGGAGAGAGATTCGTTGTTTGATTTTAAAACACTGAAAGGGCAGTTACGCAGAACCCGTTCAACCTATTAAACACGTGGCACATAGCCTTTTACTTTGGTATTACAGTAAAAACCAGAACATACATATTAATGCTTTTAATTTTCATTTAAATGTACGTGGGGGCGAACTCATAATCCCACCATAAAATCGGCTACAACGTAAGGACGTTAGTAATTACGTAACTTCCGATAGTTTCACTTGGAGTCCAATGAGATTCCTTCTTCTTCTTCTGCAATTAAATCACCGTATAACCAGAGTGATACTGACATCTAACGTCCAGTTTATGCTACTGCAAGAGATTGTTTGAGATTGTATCCCCTATTTCCTGAGACATACTTGCAATCAAAATTGACACATATGCTTCTTACTTTCAAGTCAGTTAGCTTGAAATGTCAGAAAAAAATAAACTACTAGTGCGATCAAAATCAACAACTTCTCCATTTTCTGACTGAAGGCAAATAGCTTTAAACTATTGGTGTCCTTCATGCATAGTTTATTTTAGTTCTAGAAAACAGGTAACACCATTGAACATTATGAAGGATTATGTATTACAACAGCACAACAGACAAGACGGATTGAGTGATAAAAACTACAAAAGCTGAGTACTGAAAAAATTATAATAACAAGGGAGCTACACGTATAATACACAGCTATATACCAATGAAAATTCATTACAGGGGCATGCACAGACAGAAATTATATACAATACACCAAATTTAAAAAATCCACATGAAATACAGTAAAAAAAAAATCACCTTTAATCCTTAAAGTACGTTTTATTTAAAGACTACCTAAATGCATGTATTGATGTTGGTATTTGTCATTTTATCATTATTTTCTATTTCTACTTAGGATTTTAGGTATATGACACCTCTCTAAACATATCATTGTGATGATCAGTGTGATAAAAGGATACAAAAAAGTTGGTCACAGAAAGTAACAGCTCCACTCGATGTAGGTTTTCCAGCTCCAGGAGCCTTTGGTATTTGTATACAGTGATCACTGGCAAAATGCACTGTACATTCATGCTATTAATTCCATCACATTTCTCATTGTGCTTCTCATTGACACGCTTGTATGAAAACTGACACATTTACACATGTTTTAATGTTATTGTGGCTCTCTCCCTGACAGCAACTGACTGGTCAGATCAAATCAATTCTGAGGGGCTACAGAGAAAAATGATGTGAAAGTAGAGCCACATGAACGAACATGGAGCCATTAATTCAGAATGAGAATGTATGATATATGGGCAAATTTGCCAATGGGAATTTAGAGGATCTCCAAGTAGATGGCTGTCTCAGCATCCCCCACCGATGTGCTCTGCACCTCCCGTGTTCCTCTGACTCCCCAACCACCTTGCCTATCAACACCTCCACCATCTTCCCCTCTTCGTCTCTCCACTAATCGCCTCTCACCACCTCTTCTGCCCATCGGACGGATCTGCAAAAAGGAACAGGTATTTGATGATGTGTAAATCTAGGAGTTTTGTCTATGCACTGGCCTTCAACATGCACCCAATGAACAGATACCTGCTTAGCACGGACAAAAAGGGGTGTGCAGTTCTGGTACACAAGTTGGTAGCTGCCATTGGTGTAAATGTGAGTCACTTCTGTGCAATTGATGTAGACGGGCATCCGTTCCTGATACAGTCCCATTCCTCCTGCGTACATAGCCGGACGTCTGGTCAGAACCTGTCTGAGACGAGAGGAGCAGGGACTTATATGTGAACCTCATGGCAAACATTTGTGAAAATTTCAAGTGAACAGTAAAAGGGCTGATTGAGCCTCACATACTTTCCGGCTCTCTTTCGGCAGCAGTAGAAAATAAGAGAGAGAAGGAATATGAGCACGCAGATGACCACAGCAGGTACCACCATCCACAAGAGAAGTGCTGTGTCTGTATTTGGACAAAAAGAGCAGCAGTGGATAATATGAACCTGCAATTATAATGCTGCACAGAACCAGCCCTGCATGAGAGTGAATATACATAGAAAAACTCTGCTTTAAACACACCTTCCCCTCCCTCCAACAACGTCAGGGAGTCATTTCCGAGTGCGTTGAAAGCAAAGCAGATCACCGTCTGGGGTCTGTCCATTTGGCCCCTTAGAGTTGCAGTTAGCGCGTTAGGCCCTGATGTTACCGACATGTTGTAGTCGCGGGGTGGAACAGTCCCATTAATGCTCCAGGTGACTGCAGGTTTGGGGTTGGAGTCGACTGAACAGCGACAGAACACCTCCAACCCCTCGACAACGCATGTGGAAGAGACCTGGAGGATGAGCGGCTTATCTGGAGGACAGAAGGAAAACTGTAATACCTATCGTCCCTTTACACAATTGAATATCTTTTATTCCTTGAAAACTAAACATGAGCAGGTTAAGTGTCATCCAATATATGCATGGTCATTTCTAGTAGGGTTGAATGAAGCATGATTACATTGGATGTTCAGCAGTGTGGGCCGAGACTCTCCTCTACCGAGCAGGTTCTGAGCTGAGCAGTGAACCCTCATGTCTCGAGTAACATTGTACAGCCGGACTGCTTGTGTGCGCTGGTGAAGGTGCACCGTCTGGCCGCGTTGGCTGTAGGACCAGCGGTACTCGGATACCGGTGGGTCAGCTTTACATGAGCAGACCACATAAGCAGTGCCCCCCTCCAGCACCGTCAAGGTCTCCACCTGAACCTTCACGTCTTTTGGTGGAACTGTAGAGCAAAGAATCAAGTAAGATGTAGATCCGAAATGCGCAGATATACATGTCAAATACTAATGCTCACATGTAACGTGCAGCTCCTTCAAGGTGGCTACTGTTTTGGATCCTGGGTAGCTGACCTCACACCGTGGGCTGGGGTCCACCTGGTGTGACGCAGTAAAGGACAGAGAGGATAGAAGCATTGGCGTGTGGGGCTCGGGGTAGAGAGTCTGCACCTCCTGAGGCTGACTCAGCTGCACTCCTCTCTGCAGTCTCCACTGGAGGGTAGGGGGTCTGGAGGGGCAGTAATAGCTGACGGTGCAGTTCAGGGTGACCAGCTGTCCCTCTGTGGCTGACGACAAGCCGCTGATAACTGGAGCTGGAGGAGTGTCTGTCAGGGAAATCGTTGACTATTATTGCACATTCCACATAAGAAGGACATATTTTTCATATTTATTGCTGTGATTGTCATGATGTTTACCTGAAGGGAAGATACAGCTGTTCCTTATACATTTCTGCACATCAACATGAAATAGATATTACTAAAACTTCCCTGCTGTTGTATGACATGTGGTTGAGATCCTCCATTGTCTTATGATATATGTCCATGTCCTACAAGAGTTATTAAAGTGACTCCTCCACTCACCAACAACATCCAGATTGAAGGTTCTTGGTTTCCCCCAAAACATGTCATCACTTCTTTTCAGAGCGAGCTCAAACTCCCGCGAGTCATCCAGGCTTATCCCTTCGATCCTCACAGAGCAGTCTCCATCGATGATTCGACCAAAGAGAGATGTCCGGCCTTGGAAGCTCCTGCTCACTTGATCTCTGTCCTCACTGTTAAAAGCGATGCTGGGGTGGGAGAAGTAAAGGCCCCCACCTCTGAACCTCACCCGGACTTCCACCCGCTCCCTCCTGTCCCTGCGACGGTGAGGAGCTGCAGGGGTGAAGGAGCAGGGAATCACCGCACATGAGCCCACCAGAGCAAGGACACGGTCAGGGACTGAGGGCACGAGAGGTAAAGACTGGACCCCCCTCCACCAGGCTGTTGGGATGCACAACAGGAGACTATTTTATTGACATGATTGAATGAAACTTAGTTTAGATATCCTGCCACACATTTTGCAGTTTGAATCTACACTGTGAAGCCTAAAATGGAAAATTAAAAAGCTTTGATTTGATCAGTGACATGGTGCAACTGGCATGTTTTTTTGCATGGCTTTGTCATCAATTGCACAGAAATATTGTGCAATATGTCTATCTTTCTTTAGAAAGGGGAAGCGGAAAGCCAACGTCTTGGCTCGTACTACCACCAATACCACTCGTCCTTTACTCGTCCGATATTATGCGGTTGCAAACTGAATTTAAAACAAAATAATTCCTTTTATCAGGCGCATTTGCGTTTGAACATAGTCATAAACCTCATGAAGCAAACTAGAAATGCAGTCAGAGAGCCCCATTAGCCAAACCTTTTTATTATATTCAACTTAAACATCATATATACCTGGTTGATTTTTCATAAATAAAACGTTTTCGCCAGATGTTTTTTTTATCAACGTTACAAATTAATGAAAAGTTCAAATAATATTCTATCTCACAATGTTCAAGAAATGCAAATCCATATCTGAAACCATCATATGTGTCTGGAAATATTTCTAAAAGCACAAGACACACCTTTTATAAAGATCCATTTCTTCAGAAATAAATAGATATATCGGATAATGTCAACGTTTGCCTTGTTTCACAACGGTGGAGAACATTTCAAATCCAAATCTGGATACTCTAATGCAGTGGATTTCTCAATGGGCTATGATGCATCACTGGAAAGATATTAATGAAAATCTATCCTGTCGTACGTTTTGGGAATAATCCTGCTCACAGACAAACAATCAAAAAACGAAAACAATTGAGCGATTTCATTACCGATTAGCTGTAAGTGATTAACGAGCATCTAATGAGTCAAGCACTGTTTCTATCGTTGAATACGCAGTAAAAAGCAGCTGTTATGTTTCAAAAAAGATTCACGTGGAAAAGAACAATGACTCCATGTTGTACAGTAGAAATAACAGTGGCACAAGTCATATTATAATAGTGTTTACTCCAGTGAACGACTCAGGTCCAAACAGACTTTTGACTTCTTCAAATATACATACATACTCACCAAAAATCAGAGGACACATAAGATAGACTGTGTCCACATGCATGACTGCAATCCTGCTCTGCTGGCTCACACAGAGAGGAGACGAACCGAAGGAAGAAGAGGAGGAAGTTGGACTGTTGTGTGATTGTGATTCTCATCTAATTTCCCCTCAACTATCCAATATATCGGTCATTTAAATGAATTCTTCCAGGACCTTGTTTCATTTTACAATCAAGAACTTTCTACCTATTTAGATATTTCCAAATACTTATTTTGCTTGGGATGTTTGTTTTTTTTTGCTGGGGAAAGAAAGGCCTCAGCAAGAGGCAACACATGACAGCTGGTGAGTCACCCTCATGCTGTGTAGCCATTTCCTCAAAGGCTCCCTGGTTCTTTAAGTCTGTACGAACTTCACCAAACACCCTCTCAGCGCGATATAAAAGTGACGTCAATAAAAGATCCACAGAAGGCTGAATAAAAGAGATTAACAATTAACTTTTATGCCCGGCACTGATCTGCTGTACCGCCGACAAGGCAAGAGAAACCTGCTGCACAAGCAATATACAAGAATAATAATACATAGTGTTAATGCACATTCTTTATCTGTTTGCACAGTTACAGATGAATCTGGCATTACATTTCTCTTTGCACATTATCTTTAATAATTTGTGCGTGTTCATGATTCATTTTAATTGCTGTTGTAATCTAAAGTAATCTGTCTATCTAAGTATCACTTGACGCAAGTAGGTCATCAAACTTATGTAACGTGATGAGGAATTCATTCTCAGATGAATTGTGTCGGGTTGGGACAAAGACTTGTTTGTCTTGAACTATGGACCCTTTGAGAGGTTGCTATGTTATTGCACTTCCACCTCCCCGCACCTTGAAACAGACAAGTAGCTCTCCTGCAACTGTACATGACTGACATGGCGAAGCTCAACGAGAGGGAAGGCGAGACAGACCGTAGAGATATAATATCTTATTAAGGTAAGGGTAAGGTCAGTGGGATCTATGTGCATGGTATCTATTGTTCCTCATGTTGTGAATGGGAGAACATATCAGCAGTATTAAGTTATTTTAGGACATTTATTTCAGGAACTAATCATTATTATTTCACTTTATTCCTCCTTACAGTCTATTTATGAAACCATGAATTCAGCTCAGCAGCTGCTGCGGTCTCATAGAGACTCGCTGCTTAACTGGACTTGTGACCACCCGGCACCGTTGCTGCGTTGGCTGCGTGACGCTGAGGTGCTTTCCCCTGCACAGTACTTGTCTCTGGTGGAGAGGTCAGCTTCCAATGCCGTGGCTCAGGCTCTGGAAAGGGTGTGCGCCACTGAGGAGGGTAGCCTGAAGTTCCTGCAGGTCCTGCGGGAAGTGCAGGATTATTACTGCGGGGATCTGCAGGTCTGGGTGGAGAAGCACTGCAGGGACGATACCAGCAGTAAGCCAGAGCCTGCAGCAGTAAAAGTGGAAGGTGAGGCAGCTTTAAATACGCTGATGTGCTCAATTACTATATTTAGATAGCAGCTAAATTGAAAGGGGAAATAAAACTGGTTATCAAACCAGTGTAATGCGAACAAGCGCACAATCACTGTGGCAATGTTCCTCTGAAATAGCCCACTAATTACATCATGTGTTGTTCACTTTTCAAATCCTTTGACCTCCACAGACAAGAAGCCCAAAGGCCCCATATCCAAACTGTTTGGAAGAAAGAGCAACGGATTCAACCCGAGTGCAGGAGTAAAAGGTAGGAATTTATTATGTGGTCGTAAAGACGTTTAGATCGATATTTACGTCTGAATATTGAATCTAATGTGCTTACTTTCTAGCGATTAAGGAAGACATCCGAGTATGAATCATTTACACAGATGCATTAATTTGATCTATTTATCACGCAGTCAAACACGATGTGAAACCGAACAGGAGTGTGAACATTCGAGGTATGTAAATATTTGAGCTGAATATCACAGCAGATTAAGAAGTGATTCAATCGTGTCTTGCTGACGGTGTTTTGTGTGTCGTCCGTTGCAGTTCCCATTTCCGCCCATAAAACCACACTAATAAAACGCACAGAGCAATTAAGGTGTTACTCTGAGGGCGAGGGACTTCCTTCGAGCTCGGCCTCTCACATCGAGATCCGCTACACCGACCTGTTTGTGACAGAGGATGATGACTTAGTTGACAGTAGCCAACATGAGTACTTTGACCTGGCGAGCAGACGGGCTCGCATCTATGTCCATCAGGCTTGCCAACGCATCCGCCCTAGCCATTTGTTGAGCCCTCAAGGAGCATCGGGGCGGCCACCGAAGAGGGTCAAAGTGAAGGGAATTGCTGGTATCGGGAAGAGCGTAGCCGTACAGAAGCTGCTGTACGAGTGGGCGCTGGGGAAGAACATGCGTGACATCACCTGTGTTTTTGACCTGCGCTTCAGAGAGCTCAATCTCATCGAAGGTCCTCTAAGCTTATTGGAGCTGCTTGGAGACCGGTTCCGATACCTGAAGGCAATCTTACCCGACCTTTTTAAAACACCAAGCTCTTTGCTCTTCATCTTGGATGGCTTGGATGAATTCAAATTCGCCTTGAACTGGAAGAGTCCTGACAGAGACATTGATGTTAGCTCGAAGGTACCCGTGTCCGAACTGATGGTGGCTCTCATCAAGGGAAGCCTCCTCCCAAAGGCTTCAGTGATTCTCACGACAAGACCGTCTACTGAAGCTCCCAAGGGCTTCTTCCAGAGATGCTGCGTGGTGCTGGGCTTTGAGGAGGATCAGGTGAAGCAGTACACCACCAAGTTCTACAGAGACGGTAAAATTGCAGAAAAAGTCTACGATTACATCTCGAACAACGACAACCTCTTCGTGCTCTCCTTCATCCCTCTTTATTGCTACATCATCTGCACCGCCATGGCTGAGTTCTTCTCTGCGGGGCCTCAAGATGCCGGTGACTCAAGGTCCCTCGAGTTAAATCCACCTCGAACGGTCAGCGAGGTTTACTTCTGCTATCTCTTCACCGCGGTCAAGCACCACGCCCTGAGAGGGAGTACAGAGAGGAGCACCCCTCGTTCTGAGGTTCTCTCGCTTGCAAAGCAACAGCTGACGAACCTGGGGAAGCTGGCCTATGAAAATCTTCTGCAGAAAAAGATCATGTTCAACAGAGCTGATTTGGAGAACTGCGGCGTTACACCTGCTGATGTTCAGAGCACCTTCCTCTGCAACATTCTCCAGCCTCTCAAAGAGGAGACGGTGGAGATGTTTTCTTTCTTCCACTTAACTGTTCAAGAACATCTGGCTGCCCTCTACTGTGCGATCAACATTTTCAGCCAGGAAGATATAATCCAGGCTCTGGATTTCTGGTGCTTTGGTGTGCATCCACCCTCTTCCACTGCTGCACCTCTGCAAAACATCGAAGTCAACATGGACAAGCTGGAAAGCCTCCAGATGTTCACACGTTTCTTCATGGGAATGCTCCGAGCACGGCTGTCGGGTCAGCTGGATGGCCTTGTTGTTCAACCAATGGAGAACGTGGACAGCATCCCGGCCAACCTGGGGTTGTGGTTTCAGGACCAATTCAAGGGCAGGAAGCTGAAAAACCAAGAAACCCTGAATCTGCTCCACTGCCTGATGGAGTTCCACATGGAGGAAGCCGCCAGACTCGCAGCACCAGAGATAAAGACACTCAACTTGTTTAAAATGAAGCTGAGTGTTGTGGACTGTGCAGCGATGCACTATGTTCTGCAGTTCTCCCCACACAAGCTGCAGGAGCTCAACTTGGGCTACTCCAACATTGGCAACAGAGGACTCAAGAGACTGGGACCGATCCTACATCGCTGTGAATCTCTCTAGTGAGTCACTGATATTTTCTTTAATGAACCAGATCAAGATGACTGTCTGACTACTGGGTCGTGAAAACAAACCAAAATCCCAGTTGATGCCGTAGAGTTAATAAGCCACAATTCCAGCTATAGCGAAGCTGCATTTTCTTTTTATATGTCATGATAAATGAACTGGGATGGGTTATACAGAGCTGGGAACTAGCGAACAGCAAGTTTTTCAGAGACTTGTGACTAGCTTGAGACTTGACTTAACTTGGGAATACTCAGTCTTTACTCGCTTCTCGTCTCTAACCCTGAGTGAAAGGACTCGGGACTTACTTTGGACTTGGTAAACAAGGCCTTGTTCCCACCTCTGAATCCTCATCTCGGCCCAGTGCATGCTGGGAAACTCTGATACTTCTAGAAGCCTGTGCACGATGGAGAAACAACTTCTTTTCTTTTTTTCTCTTTCAGTTTGAGATACAACTGCCTGGATAGGCAAGCAGCTATTTTGGAATCTGCAGTTCTGAAATCAAAGGAGTGCCAAGTAAAGAAGCTCTTGTAAGTATTAAAATAGACTTTAAGGGCTCATGACCACAGCACATGCAAATATTTAAAGGTTCTGCGCTTTAACCAAGCGGTTTGACTTATTTACAGTATGTGTGGCAATAACCTGGGTCCAGAGGGGGTTCTGGAGCTGTGGAACGCTCTGGAGCAGAACAGCACAGTGGAGGAGCTCTATCTGGACATCACGGGCATCACAGAGAGAGGAACAGAAAACATTGCCAACTGCCTCAGCAAAAACACCTCTCTGAGGACGCTGACGTAAGATTCTAAGTTCTGCTTTACCGATGAAAACACCGCCCTCTAGTGTGAGTTCATGACTCGTCCTGAAATAACAAAACAACTGGTTATTTTCTTCATCCTCAGCATTGTTGGAAATGACATTGGAGAGGTGGGAAGGCGGAGGCTGAGGGACCTGGAGCGGCGTCGACCGGGACTCCGGATTATTACGAGCTTTGTGGATGACCTTGGGTTACTTCAGGCCTACCTGGACTGGGTGGAGGAGATCCGAGCAGACAGGGATCAGATGGACTCGGTGAAGAACGCAGACGCCCTGCAGTCGGTGCTGAAGGGGCTCCGGTTGGCAGGAGGGGTGGAGGGCGAGAACGCAGGGAAAGCCAAAGAGCTCCAGGTGAAGATTGAGGAGCTGCTGAAGAGTTCCACAGATGTCAGTGGAAAAGTTGCCTCGCCTGCTGTGTGAGGGGGCGACGTTTGCTTCATTTGCATGAGCGAGCGCATCACTTTGTAAACGTGTATTCACATTGAAACTTTTTTCTACTTGAGGTTGCACAAAAATCAGACTTATAATTGTTTTCCTTAACATGTAAAGACTTTCAGATCTGTTTGTCACCTTAGAGACGGGAGCAGTGATGTACACTTTAAATACAATTAATGTTTTGTGTTCTCTATATCTGTGATCGGTGTGCTTTGACATGTTGTTATTTTCTTCCACCAAAGAGTACAGTGTAACTCCTGGATACATCTCTGACCTAAGACAACTACAAAACAATTCAAGGAGATGCTGTGGGCAAATTGCAGTCTGGTCCTGATCTCATTTCCTTCCTCTGAAAAAGGAAGTTGTTTCTTGTCACCGAGTGTTGCTCATGTGGGAATTGTGGGGGTTTTGCTCACATATATAGAGTGACGTATAGACCTGCTCTGGATGAAAAGTATCCTGGGATAACGTCTGTTATGCTTTTACGCTATTTAATTAAAATTGAATTGAACTGAAAAAAAATGCTTTTTTCTTTGCAGTTGTTTTCCACTTGTCTCTCTTACTTTCTTTGGTTTACATTAATTCCTACCTTCTACAAAACATCCTGCATGTTCATTCATGATGCAGCCTGCCCACCTTCCTGTGCTCCATCACCTTCCACTGTCCTTTGCACAATCTACACCAGCTCTTTGCTGCTGAGGACAATAAGTGTTGTTTGCTGCAGAGCGCTAGCCTTCCCTATCACCTACCATCTGCTGCACCGACCTGCGTATGGGATAGTGGTCAGTCCTGTTGTTTGACTTATCTCAGCGGCACACTGCAGCATCACTCATCAACCGGCACCTCCCATCCCTGTCTACTAACTCCAGTGTGTGTTAACCGAGAAGCAGTTGGAGGTCCTGCATCAGAATGTTCTGCCTACTAAACCATTGTATGACAAATCCACAAGACACGTCAGGTGTATATGCAAATCCAAGTTTTATTTTTCTTCAAGTCCTCTGTGTCTGAACGGGAACTGCTATCTGTTGCACCCTCGGCACATCATTTCCTGTTAACGTGGGCCAGCCACTCTTCTGCACTCATGCATTCTGTAGGCACACATGTAGAATATACCTGCAAAAGTAAATGAATATTAACTGCGTTGCTCTGTTTGTACTTATTGTGTCATATGTGCTATCAGCAAGTTATAGTAAATACAGTGACATATATCAAACTCCTTTATATGAACTAACCAGCAAAGAAGGTCATGAGCAGTGCCACCCAGCCTAGTATGTAGGACCAGGAGAAGCGCCAGTCACCGAAGCGCTTGCCCAGGAAGTTCACGGTCACCCCGGTGTAAATGGCCATTGCAAGTAGAACAAAGAGAGCTGGCATGGCAGAGAGAGTGAAACATTATTTCAACAGTAAAATTAATGTAAGAACAGTCAGCTCACTTTGAGGTCACCAAACTCACTGAATAATCCTACATGACGGTTGTGATGTTGAAACTCGTATGATTTAGTAACTGTGTCCGTGCGGTTTGTGTCGGCTCGTCTGACTCACTTGAAACGAAGAACATGATCCCGGCAGCAAACGAGCGGTTGAACCTCTCGAAGGCCGAGAAATGGGCAAAGGACAGGATTCCTGCGATGATGCCAGCAAAGCATGACATGGCAGAGAGGATCATGAAAGCCCGGGTGGCGTTCCAGTAGGCTGAGGAGGAGGAGAGCAAGAGACAAGAGAGCACACGAGGAAGATAGATGAAACACAATAAAAAACTTTTATTCGGAGGTTTTCAACTCAAAGACTATTTCGACATTTCAAAATGACTCACCAGGAATTAATTTAAAATTTCTACTGAATCTTAAAAAACAAACTATATTTCTGTGTTTCCATGTGACCTTTGTCCTATTCAAGTGTATTGGTCCAGTGCACTAATGGACACACACACTGGGAATCTCTGTCATGTTATTTGAAAGGGGACGATTGTTAAACAGTGACTGTGCACTTGTAAAATTAAATGCAGTCATACAGTCAGGTCAGATAGAGTGATATATTCCACTTGATATCAAAAGACCTTCTCTATATGACAGCATTAAGATTTTGCAAAATGATAAATGTGTGCAATAACTAACATCTACTTTATTAAGCCTGTGGACCTCATACCTAATTTTGGCTGCTTATTACTTGTCCAAAATGTAAAAATTGTATGTGCATGCACCCAAAATCCATGAGGACAAACTAGAACCTAATTAGGAAAACATTTGAATTGTAACATGAGTTTTTAATGATGCTTTGCGGGTGTGAACTCTGGATGACCACACAGTGATGTTGTAGTTATGGACCAACTGTACAGAACACACTGATTTATTATCTATTGCTGATGGATCACATTATATTCTATTATAAATGCTTTTCATTGTATTCCAGCGTACTCGTATGCATCTGCCATCCTCTGAAAGTCAGCTCAAGAGATTCCTGAGATTTGAGAGTCATTATAATCATTAGTCTTTTCATCAGATAAGTAGAACTGGACTCTTACCGATGCTGTCGGTCTGCATGTAGCACTTGCCCGACATGCAGTACCTCCACAGGCCCTGATGGGCAAAGCTGCCTGACAGTCGGTACTGCATCCAATAGTCTGTCGCTGTGGAGACCACCAACAGGATGTTCCCCACGATGGCACAAAACAGCCCCCCTCCCATGAAGCTGTACATCATGAGTGACACTATGACAGCGGTTAAGGCTTTATGCACTGGGCAAAAAGAAAAGAAGGTGGGAGTTAGTGGTGCAAGAGAGCCTGTAGTAATGGAGTCACTTTCTATAACAAGGAGGTGTAAAGTTGAGTTGTAGGAAATGGATTAATTCAGCAGGAGTGGCCTGAAGGGACAGATGCAGGAGGAAACAAACAATAAAAGAAGGAGCTGCTAACAATCGGTTGTGTTTAGCCAGCAGAGCTCCGGGGAGGAGGTGGAGGTTTGTCTAACATGAGAACACCATGATGAAGACATTCACTCACATTCCCTGTTCAAACCAACACCCTTGCTAGCACACATCATATTCTAATACAAGTTTATTCTTCTTGTTTGTGAGCGGATAATTCGTCAGAAAAAGTGCTACCACCTCTTATTTTTGTAAATACATTATTCAACAGGGACATCAGCAGCTCCTAATCCAGGGGAGAAACTGACCCTAGAAACATGATGATATTTGTCTGTCAATGCATGCATGTTTGCTACAGAACACATTGGTACTCATGAGGGAACCGGAGCCGAGTGCTCATACCAACCACAACACTATCAGTGTTGACAACCCTGCAGGTTAAACACTATTTATCTATGTCACTGAAGTTTAGGTAGCCATAATCTGCTACAGATTATAGCTGTATGCTATCAGAGACATGAAATAACATCCACACATGGAACATCTGTCACTCCATAGATCTGTTATTATTAGATTTATGAAAGAATCCAAAGACGTTTTCAACCTCAAGGTTAAGAAATATATGATACTTAAAACAACAATACAATCACTTAGTAGTGAAATAAAATTTGCTTTCTAAAAAAAAAAAAAAATGCTCAAAGCATGCGCAAGCACATAACCAGTGAGAAATAAAACCCTGATAATGTCTCTGTCACACGGTGAAGGCCCAACTGGCCCACCTGTTCGATGCACTCATAGGTTAGCACACCATGATGGGCCTTTCTAGTCATTATTCTTTTCCTCATTTCTGCCATCTAAATTGCATCAGCCATTAAAAAAAAAAGATCCCTTACCTTAATTTCTCAGGATTAACTGACTCTCTTAAGTATCAGCTTTTTCTCTGGGAAAGAGTGAGAGAGAGTGCAAGCCAGGAGTGAGCGAAACGTCAAAGAGGAAGCCCTAGGCTGAATTCCAAAAAGTTATCCCCACCACTTTTTTGTTGATGGAGGCAAAATCCTTTAAAACAATCGGCACAGAACAAACGCACTTGAGCTGATGGGCCAAACCCCACGTGACTCATTCACATTGAACTACATGGGTGTATTTTGGGGGTCAGTGTGACAAGGGAGGGGTGATGGCGTTTGGTGATGGGGGAGGGTCTGGGACAGGAGGCCGGTGCACCGCGTCGTTGTCTGTTGTTCTATTCGGCATTCTGGAACTGTGGATGTGCAGAGGCTTGCAGTACTGCTTCGGTCAATGGAACATGCTGAAGAGCACATTTTCATTCAGCATGGCCGGGGTGTGGTCATGGGGACGGATACACGCTTAGAACGGACACATGACCAAAGAGTGGCTTGACAAAAATAACATACTACATGGAGAGTGTTCTTAAAAGGTTCACCCTGAATATGCAACTGTGGTCGCATTGGATAAACGCACAGGCCGCCTAATGCAACACGCTCAATTATTGACACAGCAAGTCTCTGGACATGTGTCAACCTTATTTAAAAAGCTTGCAGTCTTTGTCAAAGCAGTCACAGCTTGTAATATAGCGAACATTTGAAAGGGAAACCAAAAAATAATCAAGTATGTGCAGAGATGATTCCACCTCAGGAGGTATTTAATATGCAGTGAACTCTGTGTGATGCGGTGTTCTGTAATTTATTGCCTTCGCTGACTGCCAGCAGCGACCAGATGGAAGCGTGACCAACCTGGAAGCACTGAGGATGATGATGATCTCTATTGGCTGGGTTCTCCTTTAAAGCTTACATTGAATATAAGGACCTGTTACAGTTTTTGACCAAATACATATCAGCATATATTCAGATTCAGAGTTTCTGTTATAGATGTTACAACCACATCAGAAAACATTGGACCTATTGAATTTCTGTTAGTTTTTACTTTACGTTTGGATGATGGTGGTGTGAATGCAACCGTGGAAATATGTTCTACAGTACATCTCCTTATAATGCCTGTTGTTTAAGAAGGAAACAAATCCAATCCAATAGGGCAGTAAGACAAAGAGTGTGACAGCAGTAACGTCAACTCATTTCAACCAGGAATTCAATTATTAACGTGTCTTCACTGCTGAACAACAGCACCATCTACTGCACACATATTAAAGAACATCATTATGACGGAAAAAGTGCTGTGTGAACTTGGTACGTCGCACAGCAAAAGAGATTAACATAAACTCTGATACTCTGGATTATTCCTGAGTGTGTTTTTTTTACTTAAATACGATTTACTGTAAAGGAAACGTCACTAACAATCACCTTACTTTGTTCAAGCTCACTACCAATATAAACAGCACATCCCTGCAAAATGACTGTCATGACTGGATTAACAGCTGTTCCTGTACAAAATACTTAAAAGTAAAAAGTGTAACAGATTACCAGAAGAAGCCGGTGATTTGCAGAAGATTTAAAATGAAATAATTTCCCTTTGTACAGCTACTTTGACACTGAAATTGTGTATTTCATGGATTTTTGTATTGTATGTGTACTGTAAGTTCTTCAACATAACTTTAATATATCTATTTGTTTTAATAATCCTGGTATGTTTGAAGGGCCTCAACTGGGGCCAAGCAGAATTATGACTACAGCCCCCCCCCCCCCCCCCCCCCCCCCCCCCCCCCCCCCC
>CAAKHC010004027.1:0-15000 GCA_901007825.1 Macroramphosus scolopax | reverse complement strand
AGTGTGTCATGCAGACACGAAGGTCTTCAGGTAGAATTAACAGCTGGAACTGTGCAGATGTGCGGAGACACTTTTGAATGCGATGTGTTGCACATCAGTTTTCTCTCGATGACGTTATCCGAGGTTTTAACCGCAGGAAGTGTCTCCTAATATGGCTCGACTGAGATGAGATTCCCCCACGTGTTGCGCAATGATATGCACCGGCACGTAGGCAGCTGTCCAGCTCTCCTCTCGGCACCCACGCTCACCATCAAACCGGGGAAGCCAAGAAACCCCTGCTGCTGTGATATGTAGGAGGCGGTGGCTGCACACCCACACACAGATCAATAGGTTAATTGATTATGGATAGATAGAATCAATTACAAATGGCCAGCCATCGTTTTACACATAGAAACCCCTCCGACCACTCAAGTAGGTCTCACATTCATGAAGGTTTCAAAATGGTTTGGGGACCAGTGATGGATGTACAGAAAAGACAATTTACAATATCTTTGAGGCTCTAAATGCACTACTAACACAAACATTATCCTGGTATTACTAATTATACTGATAATAATAATAATAATAATAATAATTAATAATAATAATAATAATACTAATAATAATAATAATAATAATAAAGCAGACCGCAGCCAATTTCAAGCCCCACTTGAATATATTCTTATATGAATCCTCCATTGATATTTATCACTGTGTAAAACTTTGCTCTGACAGGCACCACTGACAAAAGAAAATTGATAAGCAAATGTAATCACTAACCAGTGATGCTGTCACAGTTAACCTGGGGAGTTAATTAGCAGTTAACCAAACAACCATCAGTGGTGCTCACTGGTGTTTTCAATGAAACAGTTTTAGCTCCTTAATGTCAGTGCCAGGTGGTGTCGACTCCATCCGGTGAGATACCGATGCATTTCCCTAGAATTAAATGTAATTCATGACTTCGTGCTCTTCCCTGCTGTGCGTGGACACTGGTGTCATCATTAGGAGACAAAACAAACTTGTCTTTTTTAAATAATGATGAAAACTTCTTGAGTTTTATGTTCTAACTGAAGGTAAAAAACAGAATGAAAATGGTGGACCATGTCTTGCTTTCAAGCATCAGACTGACAGTTTTCACTTGACGTGGTTTCTCTGCAGGACGTCTCCCATGAGTCACCGTGCTGCGTTCAGCACCGCGGACAGCGCCGGCCGCGGCCCGGTCCGTCCGGCCCCGGTCATCAACCCTCCTCTCGCCCATTCAACCGGCTCTAATTGAGGAAGTGTGTGTGATTGGGGGAGGGTCTGCCGCTGGTCGATTTTTTACAAGAAATGACAGCAAGAATGGACCGCAGTGGGAGGGGTGAGAGAGATGCCGCATTTTTCTGAATGAAATTACTCCGTGTACTACCCCTCCCCGCGCGCCCCGCATCCTCAACGCCGGCCCCTCATTGGTCGAGCCCTCCAGTCTCTGACGTCAGGCAGGCTCTCTTGTGGCGGAGTCCGCGCGCCACAGCATCCATTCTGCCTCCGATCTGCGCCCCGGAGAGAGTGAAGAAGAGGAGGTACAAAAGCGGTGCCAAGTGAGGAATCGAAAGAGCTTTGATGAAGACGGGAGAGGCGTCATACGGGACTGTCCTCTTTATTTTCACTGGTACCCAGCATCACAGCGGACAAGCATCATCAACATCCTTGGATTTTACAAAGGCAGACATCTGATCAATCAAGGTCTTTTAAAGGAATCCAGGAATCATCCATAAGGTAAGAGGACTATTCCAATACATGCATGTGTGTGTGTTTGTGTGCGTGCGTCGGGATCTTCCTCTGCGGTGCATTTGTATTATACAACATCCACACCAAGAGGTGGGATATACCTCCCCCTCCATCCCAGAGGGGAGGACGTCTCCCCCCTGTGTGAGCGAAAATCTTAAAATAGCATTAATGCATTACAGTAAAGATCTTCACTCTCAGTATGCATGAAGAACACTCTGACATGCAACCAATCCCAGGCTGATAACATACCAGAGGACGGAACACCTCTTATGAACAGTGGCTATTCAGCACTGTCGGGTTCAGTGGATAATCTGTGTGCTGAACATGATGTTTGGACATCTACAGGAGGCAAACCTCAGTGTGCAGCTGGCCGACAACCAGCCACAACATTCATCATGTTCATTCAGATGGCAAGACACCTTTAAGATGAAGGTTCTAATGATGAAAGCCTCACTAATTATAAGAATGAAAATATAACCGACTCTATCCTCTGGAAAAGCCTAAATATTCATATACATGATGAGGAGGATTTATGGGACGGAAAAAGTATTTTATAATAATACCCAATCTTGTTCTAATATCACATCATATCTGCAAAATTAAAGCTCATCTAGTGACAAGGGTGATAAATTAGGTTTATGGTTTGTTAAGGTTGTTAATTGGACAAATGGTGATGCGCTATTGACCAATCAGAGCTAATGTCTACATGTTCTCTCTCTCTCAGGTTGCATCTGCTAACCAGTCATGAACCTGAACGACTCTGACGTAGACTGGGAGGAGGCCTCAGGTGCAGACCACCTGTCCAATCTGGACCAGCTGGGTAGCTCCTCTCAATACGAGGTCCCGCCCCTCACAGCGTGGGGCGTGGCCCTGTGCGTTTCAGGAACTCTCATTGCTACCGAGAATGCAATAGTTGTCACTACCATTTTGGCCACACCATCTCTGCGCGCCCCTGTTTTCCTGCTACTCGCTAGCCTCGGACTGGCAGATCTCCTGGCAGGCGTGGCTTTGGTCCTGCATTTCCTCTTCCTGTTTTGCCTGGAGCCCAGTTATTGGTCTGAATTAATAACCTCAGGATTGCTTGTGACATCACTGACTGCTTCGCTGTGTAGCCTGATGGGTGTTGCCTTGGACCGATACCTTTCCTTAAGCCACGCCCTCACCTATGGCTCAAGCCAATCCCGTCGCCGCGCCGCCCTCCTGCTGCTGCTTGTCTGGGTGGGCGCTTGTGCCATCGGGGCGTTGCCAGCAATTGGATGGCACTGCCTGGGCGAGCCAAGTACCTGCTCTGTAGCACGACCTCTGACACGGACATACCTATCACTGCTATGTGGTGGCTTCCTGGTGGTTGTCATGGTCACCCTGCAATTGTACGCCGGGATCTGCCGTGTAGCTAGGCGGCACGCACACGCCATCGCTACCCAGAGGCACTTCCTGCCTACCAGCCAATCATATGCAAGCAAACACAGCACTGGGAGGGGCTTCTCTCGGTTAATCCTGGTGCTCAGTGTGTTTGTGGGCTGCTGGATGCCTTTCTCCCTCTGGGGGCTGCTGGGTGATGCCTCCAGTCCCCCCCTGTACACCTATGCCACCTTGGTGCCAGCGGCAGGCAGCTCCCTGCTGAACCCGGTGCTCTACAGCCTGAGAAACAAAGACATTCGCAAGGTGCTGCTCCAAGCCTGCTGCCCCCACAGATACACACAGAACACACACATACACTACCCTGTCGATGTGTAGACTGCCGAACCAAACCCAAACAATCTGTGCCAGACAAGTCACGTTTTTGGGGATGCCAGGATACACACATAGCTGCGCTGACTGAGATCCAGAGTCTCTCACATATACATACGCCCACACGTACAAGCAGTACTTTTCCGAAGGATGAGGTCCTCCTGCAAACCAGAACGTACTGAACTGTCCTGGATGGCAACCACCCAACACTAAACATGGGGGTGTGTATTTTGTGCCTCAGTCTATTGTAGCTCCCCCAGTCCGAGACAATCACAGGGATGCTATATGTGAACCGACCATCAGCACGAGAGGAAAGGATGGGTTCAAATGAAAGCCGATGGCAATCCGATGACATGTTTGATCCAAAGCCCAATTCTATGTACTTGAATGTCTCTGAAACACAACGTTCTAGATCATTGAGATTCTATTTTGCACATGCTGTTTAAAGCACTTTGAAAAGGTACTGACCATGTTCGTGTTGCACAACCTGTTTTTTTTTTTTTTTTTAAATGAATGAATATTTTATACTGATGAATAATAAATATGCTTTTTTCTACTATATGATGTCAGCACTCTTCTCTTCACTGCTGCGGAGGCTTTGAGTCTCTCTTTAACTCGGTTAGACACACCGGTGCTCTCTATTCCAGCTTACTTAAAGCAAGCTTCAGTGGTAGAAGGGACGCACCAGT
Source organism: Macroramphosus scolopax (assembly GCA_901007825.1). Classification (NCBI taxonomy): domain Eukaryota; kingdom Metazoa; phylum Chordata; class Actinopteri; order Syngnathiformes; family Centriscidae; genus Macroramphosus; species Macroramphosus scolopax. The sequence goes on along the minus strand of CAAKHC010004027.1, from coordinate 10,831 downwards.
TTATCCACTGATATCTTCCTGTTTTGACAACATTAGCATACCCTCGGCATGACTGCATTTGTAGGATAGTGTGATGAGATGCAGCTGTTTTGTTGTTTCACTGATACAAAGAGGGGAACTCAAACAAAACATCAGTATCGGCGCAGGGTTTCACAATCGGTGCCGCCCAAAAGCAGCTATCATCCCTCTGTGTCCTTGTAAGACTACAAAGCGTCCTTGGTAAGAGGACAGTGATTATGCAAGAGGTTTCTCTCTCCTCCTACGCATCTTCTCAACTTTTACCCAATCCAGTCATTCACACTGTGAAAAGGTGTCCAACACTGACAAAAAGAGGATGAGTCACTGATGAAGCACGATGTTCTTGGGTACTTGTTATCCAACACCTCACAGCATACGTGCAATGGAGCCGCGCTCACAGAAGGAAACAAGCCAAGAAAGTTCATTCGCTCCATCTTTATTGAAATAACTATGATCATTTGGATATTTAAGGCTAGGAGAAGCAGAACGTTGGCTAAGCATGCTGTTGGCTGCACAGGCAGACTTGCAATAAAAGGCACTTGAGAAATACAAGGTCCACACTGAACATCTGTGACTCACGGTTGGCAGCTGTTAATATTTTTTCAATGTGGATAAGCAAGCTGGACCGGCACGGACATTGAAACGCAGTATAAAAGGCACTTATCAGGAAGCACGGTGAGACCACCGGCTGCCTGATTCTCTAACAGCACAGAGATTAAAGTATCATTCATCCCCACCAAAGTTCGAGATTGTAAAAAGAAACATACAAGAGATGAAACACAGTACAAAAAGAATCATATGTGTTAAATGCCTGCATATGTTCAGTAGGGTGATCTTATCAACCCCCCCACCCCCACCCCCCCGGATGTGTGTCATTAACACTCCCCTTTTACACTGAATTATACACGTATGAATTTGTTTATTAGCTACAGCCATCTACAAGTCAATTGTTCCCATGACAACACATACAAAGTGAATAGAGGAATAAATGATAGAGTGCATTCATTATCTTTAGGATGTGATTCAATATATAATAAACTTTATCACATTCTCATATATAAACTATGAATGAGAGACGGTATTGATGTTTCATACACAGACTGTGTGCACAGAGGAGGTTGCATGTGTTTGCATGCTACCTCTCCAATATCTGTCACCATTATACACTGAAGCAGATTAAATCAGGCGTTTGGCCTGCAGCAGAGGGCACCTCATGCCGATAAAGACAAGAGATATTAAGACACAGATGTGTTTGTGCACCAATTGAGCGCAGACATGTGTGTGTGTGTGTGTGTGCACATTCCTCTTTGCACCTCTGATCTGAATAATATTGGATAAAAGGAAAGAAACGGGTCAAGGAATGTGATCGGTGTCTGTATATACACTCTCATTGATAATGATAATGTAACCTGACTGGAAAAACTCCTCAGATGTCGTTTGAAGCTATGAAGGAAGGACTTGAAGGTGGAAGTCAAGGTGACAGGGGGATGATTATCATTCAGACCACTCCTCGTCGTCAAACTCTGAGGAGTCATCCTCGCTGTCGCTGCACTCGACGGCGATACGACGCGACAGGATCGCGGCCACGTCATTGCCAAAGTGATCCCTCTTCTCCTGCTCCCGCTGTGCCTCCACCTTCCGCAGGTTGAAGCCTGAGAGGAGTGATGGGGAGGATAACAGTGAGTGTGTGGCAACATCAGGACCAGAAGTCGTCTCACACAGACAAGTTGTGGGATACAAATCATTTTAAGCTATGAATCTGATTAGTTATTGATAACTAGCAGGCAGATGTCTCTTCTTCTTCCTGCTTGTATTTCTGAACTATGTGTCCCACTTTCAGGAAAATGCATCAATAAAAGCAGTAAGTGAAGACAAAAATACAATTTGATGTTTCATTCAAAGCCTCTGTTTGAGTAGAAGCATGGTCGTACCTTGTCGGATGGCCTGCAGCAGGTCACTGCGAGGGTCATCTTCAGGTTCTGGCTTCGGTTTAGGAGCAGAGCTGGATGCCCCCCCGCCACCAGAGGGGGCAGAGGTGTCAAAGGATGGAGGCGGGGGGCCAGGGGGAGGTGGTGGAGGAGGAGGAGGTGGTGGACCATCACCTCCAGGCATAGGCGGTGGAGGAGGAGGAGAAAGAGAAGCCATAGCAGGAGGAGGAGGGGGGGGAGCAGGTGGGGAGGGATAGGCATTGGCAGAGGAGGGGAGGGGAGGAGGGGAAGGTGGGGAGCCAAAGGCAGGGGGAGGTGGGGGAGCCCCAAAGCCGGAGGGGGGAGGAGGGGGAGGAGGTGCAGGTGGAGGGGACAGGTTAGGGCGTGAGATGGCCGGGGAAGAGGCTATTGGGGGGGCAGGAGGGGGGTGGTTTGGACTCAGTACGCTGACACGTTTCTGGGCTGGTGCCCCGTATTGGCCATCGTTGTACCTGCAGATAAAAGAGTCATAAAAAAAATACATTAATTGCCTTGTGAAACCGCCATTTCCGTCCATTGACCTTTAATTTCTTTGCTATTTGTGTTCACTTAAATCTTCCCGAGCTGAGAGTGAACAGCCGGTGTATAATCTACTCCGAGGATCTCTGAGCAGCTGCAGCACAAGTGCAGCTGCAGGTTCATCACTGTTGGCATAAAAAAACTGGGGGCTTCTACGCATGATGCGACTTACGCCATGTCTGGAGGTGGGGGAGGCAGGAAGTCGTCGGGGCCCGGGAGAGGGGAGCCCGGATCATAAGCGTAGGAGCCTGTACTCTGCTCGAGGCCTTCAGAAGTGAAGCCGTCTCCAGATCCAATGCTTCCATTCAGACCCTCAGAAGAATTCCTTAAAACAGGAGAGAGAAAGATAAACTTCGTCATCTGTATTAACTGAAACTTGCGCACGCACATGACCTGGAAAGGCACTTAAAGACCAAATCGGAAGTTGTTTGTCAAGTGCTGAGTTGTTTAAATGAGAAATGACCCTGAAAGGATGAAAGAGGAAGTACAACAAATGCAGAAGACAGATAATTGCATGGATCTTGTGGTGCCGGTTCACACAGCTATTAAAAACTAGACAAACACGGAGACGTGACTTACACAGCAGCGGAGGATCAACTCGGCATCCCACTGCTTAATGTTTGGTTACAAACAAGCCAGCAAATCAGTTTCGAAGAATTACATGACTGGATAAGCAGCTCGCACAGTCGGACACAATCTGCGTGTGTTTGTGTCTGATTATCAAAACACTTTTACTGGGTTTTAGTAGGAAACGTGTCAAAACGTAATCAGAATGAAACATTACCAACACAGACTTGAACGGCCTATTTCATTTCTTTCTTTTCGTTTTTGTTTTAAAAGTCTATTAGTTTCATTCTCAGAAGTTATTCTATCTTTGTCTTAGTTGGTATTCTCTAAAACATATTCACAAGTAAACGGCCAAGTATTATCTAAAAGTACATAATGCATGTAAATATTATACGTGGGCATACAGTATGTCCCGGACTAATATGGGCGATGATTGGGCCTCGGTGGAGGTTTGCACTCTCTGCCTGCTCTTGTTAATTCTGAGAGGAAGGTGACTTGATGCTGTGTAACATTTAAAGAAATGACTGATGAGCATAAAGGTTAAAACATTAGATCCTCCTTCAAATCCAATCAGGAGTTTGATTCAAACTCAGCAGTCGTCTCACTGAACCAACATCTTAACAGTCAAATGACGGTAGTGGGTGAAAACACACGTAAATTCACATTTCTTGTGCAGAGTTGCAAAAACTTTAGTTAACATTTAAATGCAAACATGACTCAGCCAATTCCACTACTGGGGATCTAATTCTCTTGTTATTTTTTAAGAGATTCATTTCAAATGTTTATGCCTGTTCAACATGATTGCAGTGATCCTTGTGTGTCACATGGAAATAAGGAAGTAACAACCAAAAGACCGGATGAAGCATATTTACCCACAGAATTGCAGTGAGCTTCAGCTACACACCCAAACCCCGGGGAGCATCTTAATACAAGACATACCAGACTAGAATATCCCTGTGCTCAGATTGGCTGATGAACGCCTGCGAGCGCCCCACAGTTAAGCACATACTTCATTTAATAAATATTTGAATCATTATTTCCTTGAAAATGCAAATAAAATGCTTGTTGAATCTGCATGTGACCACAACTTTGCACTGATACACATCATGAACCGGCAGACACCTCATCCCACTACATCGACTTACATCAGATCGTTCTTTGGGACCACGAACTCCTCCCCCATCTTGCGGCGTTCCCATTCCTCCTTCCTGGTCTTGATCTTACGAGGGTTGAGCGTCCGTTGGTTGAGATGGTCTTTCTTCTCCTTCTACTCAGAAAGGAGACGTTGAAAGATAATAATAGATGGTTTAGATCCGAATCAATAACATGTAAATCTGAAGTTATGTTTTAGTTTCAAGTAAATGAATGTTATGAGAGTTATTTTGGGTGTAGAAGCGTATTCGTGTGTGTCTCACTCTGTGCTTTCGTCTCTCCTTCATGATGTCCTTGGTGTCCTGCAGCATCTTCTCCTTCCACAGGTCAAAGAAGTAGGAAGGATCGGTGTAAAACTTCAGGGCTTCCCTTCCATCATCCCTGGAACAGACAGATATAGACATTGGATTTACATTTAGGTAGCAGTTATCTTGCACGTTTGCCTGCACATGCTTTTAATATGTCTTGCATGTTTATCTCCAGTGAATGAATGAATGAATGAATGAGCGTCTGGTGATTCCTACCTGTATTGGCTGAGGTTGTTGAGAGGTGGGGGCGGATTACATGTTATGTATGTGTCCTGAACGGGCATTGGCAGGGATGGCCTGGTGAACATCTGCTGGTCCTGAGTCACACTGCTGCGGAACGCCTTACGGGTAGTGATGGCCTGCAGGGAGACTGAGAGAGAGAGAGAGACAGATGTAAATTGAGCTTTGATTGTCCTCCAGAGGAAAGTCAATTTATTTCTTCCACTTAAACAAGATAGATTTTGCCCTTTGAGAGTGATCAAACACCCACGTCCAAAAATTATAAGCGGTGTTCAACGAGTGTTTTAACAGTCAGTGTTTAGCGTGTAATTGCAGTTTTAAAAGCTGTAAAACACGTATTTAAACCTTGAAATGCATCCTGTACTATTACTTGTATTAAAATTCATAAACCAAAACAATGAGTGTAAAGCGCAAGTCTTTACCTTCCTCTTCTTTTGGATCCAGCTGGGTCACTTTTACTTGTAGACGATCCACTCTTTCCCCCAAGGTATTTACTCTGATGGCAAACGCTCCAGCCTGCACAAACAGCTCCCCAAAAACATCCTCTGCATACTTGCCTGCAAAAACACAGGCACAGACACACGCCCAGGGGTATAATTTATATTTATGAAGGGATTCGTCCCACACATGCTCCATAAATATACATTTATATATTAGAACAACATTAATATTTAACACACGTCATGCACACTCACCAGATATGAATCATTCGCAACATACTTAACTGACATAAACATTGACACCTGACCACACACACAGCAAACACTCACTGAGGCTGCCAAGCTGGCGGATGATGTTTGCCAGGCTGATATTGGTGACACATTCTAGTTCACTGCGGATGTTAGTGGGGACGGTCTGGCGACACATATGTCGCGGCTCTATGTTCCTTGTAACCAAAGGCATGGTCGGTTGAGGTTGTTGGGGTGGCCCAACCCTGTTGTGGAAGAGAAGGACAGTAATTTGATACAAAGATGAACAAACAGTAGAAGACGTTTGGTACTTGACAGTAAAGTAAAAGAGAGTAAAAACTCAGAAGGTCCAGATTCTCAAAAGTGACGATTCGCTTCATTATTCTGTTCTATTCCATCAGAAATAGAACATCTTGTGCGTTTTTTCTATATTTTCCTCCCCAACACATAAGTCACATGCTTATGCGACACCAGCCACACATGTATAAATAAACACGAAGCCAGTCTGGGCTAAAGCAGAAGCAAAACTAAAGCCTCTTGCAAACAATCCAAGAAACACACAGTTTATGTAGCAAATTGATTTCTGCAACATTGCACTTACATTTGTGTAAATATTCTAAATTGTACACAGTCAGAGTGTCATCTCCCCAAGCATTAAACCATAGCAGTATCTCTATGATACAAATGTGTTCAGAAATAGACAACACCCATAGGCGCTCTGACATCTGCAGACTCTTCCTGCAATTTAGCTTAGTGTAAGTACACCCTGCAGTGCTTCCTACTCCTCTTCTCGCTTGCTTAATTGCAAGTGTTCAGGTTGTGGCCTCTGAATGGTGAAGTCATCATTCAATAGTTCCTGTGCACCTTTCATTGAACTGACAGGCACGTTGTTATTTCCAGGAAAGAACATAAAGTATCGCTGTTAGTACTATGTTCCTGAAAGCAGGCGTGCCATATAGGAAGGGGGGGGGATGTATGTTGGCCCATAACTGACAGGGAGCCTTAAAACCTGTTAGGTGGGTGATGAGAATCAATACTATGTGTTTACATGGGACCCAAAATCTACAGCCTACCATGAAAGAATGAACCAACTGCAACTTCAACCATTTGAAAACAGCGTCGCGTTATTTTTGTCAGGTTCGGCACTTAACAGTCAACAACTCTGAGCTGTCAACTGGCTGGAATTAGTTAGGTTTTACTGATTATCCGTATAACTAATTGAATAAACTGAGAATCTTCACATGTATTGCTAATTACGTGAAAAAAATGAACAGGAAACTCTGTGCTTCCCACATTCCGCTAACGTTAGCTAAAATGTAACTCATCTCGGCCTTGTCAGAACAGGAAGTAACTTGTAGGCGCCACCTATGTCGAAGGAATAACCAAACGGCAGTATGTTTATACCTCTTCGCTTCGTGAAACCAACATTAACTAATCATACTTTTCTTACCGTCAAAACTGGCAACTGTAAGCGCTCTCTCTCCTCACAGTCTGGTTGTTGTTCTACCTAAAGTTTTCCACTTGAAATGTTGAACGCTACAGTATGGGGACGAGCTACACAGACCGCGAAGGTCCCGGGATTGTGAGATGCTGATTGGACGAGAAGCTGCGCTCCACAAATCTAATTGGCCACTGTGCCTGTCGCCTGATTGTGCTGAGAACAGAACGTGGAAATGACAACGTAAAAAGCGCAACTCCACCCTGATTTGTGGCAAACATCTGTCCGTAATTTGCGTAACAGAGGGTAGAAGAAAAGGCACATTCCAACGTGCGCTTCAGCGAGTTGGAACGCGTCCCAGGAATGACTGGCATTGGCCTTCATGAATAACAGCTCATTGTGGAGAAAAGCACTTTAGATAATAAATAACTAAGTTAAATGTATCTTTCATTTTGAGTCAGCTCGGAGGTGCGGAAGACCACAAGGTTTACTGGAGGAGAAGAATCAAGTCTTTTTCCAGTAATCTTCAAATGATTTATACCTATATGATCATGTTGCAAATAATAGTGTTGAGACTTATCGATGTTGCAAGATTAAAGCCTTGTCTTGTGGTGAAGTGCCTACATCTTAAGTGTATTTGAGTTGGAATAAATGGTTAAGCCACTGGTGCATTTGATGAAACAATACACACTGAAGAAGGAAACATTCCTCTCTGTCATGTCATAGGTCCATACACTTGTAGTTCAGCCTATAAACAAGAATGTTGCCTGTATAATATTAGAATTATAAACTTTATTTCATGCGTTATCCAGGGATGGCTGGCTACGTTTTAATGGGTGAGAGGTGTATCTAGTAAATATGGGACAAATTCTTACCATGTGCACTAGATTTTCATCAGTACACTCAGCTCATCTTTGACTGAATATTTACATATCTTACTATGTTTCATGCATATATGATAAAGCAGAGAAATCTGAGAAATTAAAACCTGTTTTACTAGTGAGTGTCATAGTTTTCACGTACAAATAAAATAACAATATAAACCTTTTGGAATTCTATTTATTTTATTGTGGCTTTAACAAACATTTCAAATATGGTTTTACTGTTTTTCGTTATGGTTATACAGTACACAGTAGAGTGCAAAAATGTATCAGTATGAAACAGCAGGCACTATATATCTTTCTTATTATAGTTTTTCTTGTCTACTGTATAAACAGTTTTATTGCACAATTTTAAGGCCTACTGAAATGTTGAGGAATACACAAAATCATCAATTCAAAGGCTACATTCAAACATCTGGATCCTAGCCATAATCAATCAAACATAATGGCATAATGGTTTTCCTTTAAAGCGTCTCTATACTTATATTCTAGGACTCCATTAAAGTAGCTTGGCATGATTCACAGTTCAACAAATCATCATCATCAATTTTTCTCATATCAGCCTCTGTCTGATACAAAATGTTTTCCCTCCTCTCACATTAAGGCCTGCATCCCAGAGATCTTCTAAAGGGGAGTTTCTGAACTTCAGGTAAAATAATGGAGGTGGGGTATTTGAAGGGAGACCAGAGGCTGTTCTGATTGAATGGAATCTGGTGGCTGAGGACAGTGAACAAACTACTTTGTGCAAACAATAGGTTTCACTAAAATTACAGTAAAAAGACATATGAGAGTTTTATGTTAAATAAGTCTTATCTTAAACATTCGTTCAGGGAGCCCAGTGAAATAAGGCATCTGCTCCCTATTTGATCAAATCAAACAATATTATGTACAAGCACTGCATTGTTTCTTTTTGAGGATGGAGGAAAAGAAATGGCAGGTCCTTCCATCTCCACTAGATGGGGATGTCATCTTAAGGCATTCAATAACTGCACACAAAGAGAAAAGAAGTTCAACAATACAGAAGTCTTCACTGTTATTGGTTTGATCCTCTCCTTCTTGTTTGAGGTCCAGTCATGGTTGTCACCGGTGTCACCTGTATGTCAGTGTCTCATGTTGACCCAGCTGAGTGTGTAGGAGCTGTGAGCATTTTGTACTGTCTGTTTTAAAACACTGTGTCCCTGTCCAGCAGAGCTGTGGATCAGCTTGAGTCCAGAGGCTCTGACACCCTGAAGGACACTGAACCAATAGCGGAGCACTTCCTCATCGGTCCCGCCCACCTCAAACCCTGCCCACTGCAGGTGCACCTTGGCAACCACATGATGGACCCTCTGCAAAGTCCCAAGTTCAATCCAGTTCTGGAAAACTCGCCACTCAGCACTGAGAAGGTCAGCATACAGGAAGTGAACCTTAAGGAAACCAGAGATAAATAGAGGGCATCTGTGTTAACAGTAGAAGTGATGAAAAAAAAAGAGTTGAAATAGGTAATTGGTGTACGTGTCTTTGTATATAAAGCTTCTCTCCATTATTGGGCCTGATGCCTTTGTAAGCACAGACCTAATCAGTGTAGGTAAATCTTTTTTATCAATGTATTAAAGTGCTTCCTCTTGTATCAACTAACACATGTTCGAACTGTAGGTATGTAGTTCCCTCTTGTGGCTGCAGGTTGTAACAGAGCCAGGGTGTGATTCACTCACTTATATTGTTGCCATGGCAGCCAGGGATGGCGCAGAGCCCTGTTGCTATGGGAACATACAAGTAAGAGAGCTTTCTGGGTATGCTGGGGTGAAAAGACTCTAAGGTATGTTTGTTTGGCTCTGTTTCTCAATTTCTGTGCGTTTGTGTGTGTGTGTGTGTGTCTCTTACTATGTGATGTCCCAGAGCTGCCATTATATCTGCCAGTGTTTGAGAAACACTACCCAGGTTGCCTCTTGTCTTGTGCTTTCGCTTCCTCGGAACCCGCCACTCCAGCCACATCTTATGGTGGCTTCCAATGCTTCCGTTACCAAGGTTACTAGCCAAACTGTTGCCATGGTGACCACCAGATGCATTGGAGTTACTGGGATCAAAACGGTGGACTTCACATCCCAGCCCTGACACAGTCTCTATAAAATCAGCATCACCCCCGTCCATGCTAAAGAGACAACACAAAAAGACCGACAAGCGAGGACGGAGGTGGTTGGAGGATTATTCCATACACTATTAAAGATGCATTGCACTGTTTATTCTAAATCTGCCCCATATATGAATGTATAAGCACTGCGGCACACTCAAAGACAAACGAACATACTGTACACACACATGGGCACACCTGAATGAGTAAGCAACACATGGTGTATCTGCCGCTGGAAGGAGCCACTCCTCTGCACACAGCCGCCAGTGGGCTGAATTTGCAGGGGGACGTGATGCCTGAGCCTGACCCGGAGAAAAAACCCTGGAGCAGTTGAGCTGAGGATGGACAGGAAGAGAGAAGTTACATCGTTAAACAGAAGTCTGAGATAAGCTCACTAACAAGAAGTGAGGAAGAAGCTATGTAAATGTAAATGTATTTTCTAGTAAAATAGACTCTTAACAAGTACTCCAATGTGCAGTATTTGAGCTGAAATGCTGATCTAAATGTATCCTTAATGATATAACAAATAAATGACTTCATAGGGTAAAACACAAAGGTATGTAAAAACTGAACGATTTTATGGGGTCTCAGAGAGTGAAAAGCTATGAAAGCTGAATTTGTACAATATGTTTAAGCTTTGTGATAATTTACCTTTTCAAGTGGTGATATTCAATTAATTCCACAGTGGTGTAAGAACGTTAAATGCACTTGTGTTAAGCGTATTTTATTGTGGGATTCCAACAATTTGAAACTGCAGCTGTTGTAATATTTTGACTTTGAATTCTTCTCTTTGTAGTTTTTTGTCATCTAACCAGGGAAGACACTCAGTGCGGTTACATGCAGCAATTAGCATCGTACAAGATAACTACAAGACAAGATCTGGGTTATGCAAATTCATGTAAACAGGGGCATATCAGTTACATCGAGTCAGCATTGGACAAG